>LPNX010409360.1:151040-312624 GCA_001517045.1 Pseudotsuga menziesii | reverse complement strand
AAAAGGAAAGACTATCGATGATGTGGTAGTGATTGAAGAACAAGAAGGAGGCTTGTATAAATTGAAGGGATATCTAGAAAAAGCCTTGATCCATGACACAGTAGAGCCAAATGATCTTTGGCATAGAATGCTTGCACATGTGCATTACAGAGCACTACCTATTGCAAGCAATGCTATTGAAAGTCTTCCTGAATTTCAAGCTATTTGAAGGGAAGAACAAGGTCAGAATATGAACTAAAGAAACCAGTTGAAGAATGTGAAGATCCAGAATGCAGAGACCATGCAGTCATAAGAGTCTCTCAAATCAAAGAACAACTTGAAGCGGTAAAAGAAAAAGTGAAGAATGTGGAAGTGATGGTGACCACCTTGAATGGCCTCCCAGGATCGTGGAATTCATTCATTCAAGGAATGTGTTCCAGAAGGAAGTGATTACTTTCAACAAACTTTGGGAAGAAGAAGAAGCTTGAATCATAAGAAGAGAAGAGAAGATGGGAGCAATTGAAGGTCAAGAAAAGAAGATCCCTCAAGCAATGAGGAATATGAAGAACTCAACTCTTGAAGAACTTCTTATCCACCTCAGCATTTGGATAAGAAACGATGCGACTATGAATGAAGAAGACGATGAAGCTGAAGGCTCAAGAAGGAGTCTACCCTCGAAACAAATAAAGATAAGTATTCAATTGTCATTTCATGATATTATTTTGTTATGCATTTGTTTATATTTTGATGTATTATGCATGATAGGATGTTTGCATTAATGACAGTATACTACTAAGATGCATGTGATGGGTAAGTAGCTCATGGTGCTATACAAGTTCTCCATTGCTACTTATCTAGAATGAAACCTCTTTGCTGACATATTGGATTAGTGCACAATCTCAATGTTGTCCTGGTAGAGATGGAAGGCATCTAGAAAGTTTCAGTGAGATATGGATGGATGTTGTATTGGCTAAAGTAGTTGCATGATCATATATTTATGCATAAGTATTTTCTAGTATGAATATTCCATATGAAATGTTCTAACCATACAAATGCATTTTACTTGTAGGAAAGATCACATACATAATCACCTGTAAGCAAAGAAGGACGAAACTTGTTCCAAAGAACAAGTGATGACATTTCAAAATGAAGAATAATATGACAAGTGCAATGACATCATTGATGCAGAACCTTCCAGCCACCAAGAAGAAAGGGAAGACCAGTTCAAGAAGAATGATGTCAAGGAAGTCTATACACTAGATGGTCACATAGAATATTAGTAGCATAGGAAGCTACTTGTCACTCCAGTACAGAATGTTTTCAGTGCATAGAGCATAGAAGACAAAGGGAGTATGATGCTTCGCTTCAGAGGGAGTGACTACAGAATATCTTGAGGTTCGACATGGTACGACAGGATGGGCAGATTACTGATGACTCTAGGCTTTATTGAGAGTAAAGTGGATTCCAACCTTTGCTTCAAGGTTGAAGGCGGAATACCTGTGATGCTCCTGTTATGTGTCGATGCACTACTGTTCTAGGTATGGAGGTGTGGCAGAGTATAGATGGGATCTTCCTTGGACAAGGGAAGTATGCAGTAGAAATCCTGAAGAGGTTTGGGATGATGGACTACAAGGCTATGGCCACACCTATGGCATCGAACCTAAAGCTATTGAGTGATGTTTCTTCATAGATGGTTGATGCTACGATGTATCGTCAGATGATTGGGTCGTTGATGTACCTGACGAACACGAGACAAGATATTTGCTTTGCTGTGAACACCTTGAGCTAGTACTTGACAAATCTGAGAAGTGTTCACTTGGTTGCTGTAAAGCATATTCTGAGGTACCTGAAGGGTACAATTGATTATGGGCTCAAGTATGATGCGAATCAGAAGATTAACCTGGAGGGTTACGTTGATTCAGATTGGGAAGGCAGTGCCATCTACAGGAAGAGTACTTCAAGATGTTGCCTCAGTATGGGATCAGGTGTGATCTCTTGGTTTAGCAGGAAGAAATCCTGTGTGGCACTGAGTACAGCTGAAGCAGAGTATGTCGCAGCTTGTTCAGCTAGTTGTGAGGCAGTATGGTTGTGGAAGCTACTATCTGAAATATTTGATCTCCAGTTAGATGCTACTTGTATACACTGTGACAACCAGAGTTGCATGAAGTTGTCAGAGAATCCGGTGTTCCATGACAGTTCGAAGCATATCGAGATCAAATATCACTATATCAGGGATATGGTGCAGAGAGGAGCAGTGAAGCTCCTATATGTTGCGATGGAGGAACAGATAGCTAATGTATTGACGAAGCCATTGGCTAGGCTAAAGTTTGAGTACTTCAGAGAGAGACTTGGTGTTCTCCAGATTGAGGCTTCCTCCCAGAGACAGTGATGAGATCCAGAGCCATTCTGACATGGTGAGAGGATTGGTTCCTTCCATGGTCAGATGTAAGGGCTGAGATATTCCGTCATGGTGAGAGGATTGGTTCCTTCCATGACTGATATGAGTACTGAGATCCATAGCCATTCTGATGAGTAGGTCATATGTAAGGGATGTGCCATTCTGTTCATGGCTAAAGGATTTAGTTCCTTCCATGTCAGATGTAAGTGCAGAAATCTCTCTTCAGTGTGGTTGAGAGTCTTCCATCCTTGGATGGGATTGAGCCATTCTGACGAGCAGGTCAGATGTAAGGGCTGTGCCATTCTATTCATGGCTAAAGGATTTAGTTCCTTCCATGTCAGATGTAAGTGCAGAAATCTCTCTTCATTGTGGTTGAGAGTCTTCCATCCTTGGATGGGATTGTGCCATTCTGAAGAGCAGGTCAGATGTAAGGGCAGAGCCAATTTGTGCATGGATAAAGGATTTAGTTCCTTCCATGGCAGATGTAAGTGCATAAATCTCTCCTTGTTAGAGTTGAGAGTCTTCCATCATTGGATGGGATTGTGCCATTCTGACGAGCAGGTCATATGTAAGGGCAGAGCCATTCTGTTTATGGCTAAAGGATTTAGTTCCTTCCATGTCAGATATAAGTGCTGGCCATTCTGTCGAGTAGGACAGATGTAAGGGAAACTTCCATTCTAGGAATGGAGGCACCTGGTTAGTTACCAGGAACACTCAGTCAGGTTGTACAAATGAGCATGTAATCAGTCCTGGGATATTTGCAGATGGTCTTTCGAGGTTTCTCCTATGGCATGTAATTCGGTGCCCTGGGACATCTGGCAAATGCTCTTTCGAGGTTTTGCTCTGGGATGGCATGTAATCAGCCCTGGGAGATCCTATAGGTTGGGATGTGTGCCCGTAATCAGTCCTGGGATGATCTTGCGAGGTTTTTCCATGACCACATGTAATCAGCCCTGGGAGATCCTATAGGTTGGGCTGTGTGCCCGTAATCAGTCCTGGGATGCTCTTGCGAGGTTTTGTGGTGAGGTCACATGTAATCAGCCCTGGGAGATCCTATAGGTTGGGATGTGTGCCCGTAATCAGTCCTGGGATGCTCTTTCGAGGTTTTGTGACGCACGTAATAAGTCCTGAGGATTCTCCAGTATGGCCAGTGATGATGAAGACCTGCAAGTGGTGGGCCTAAATCCAGCATGAAATAGGGCTAGCTCTGTAGAACTTCCTATGACGAGATATTACACACTTGATGATGACCAGTGGAGATCCAGATCGAGCTATGATCCAGATCCAGTTATGATGACTCCGAGAGATCCAGATCGAGCTATGATCCAGATCCAGTTATGATGACTCCGAGAGATCCAGATCGAGTGATGATCTAGATCCAGCAGTGATGATCCAGATCCTATCCAGAGAGATGATCCAGATCGAGTGATGATCCAGATCCAGTCGAGAGAGATGATCTAGATCGAGTGATGATCCAGATCCAGTCCAGTGATGTTGATCCAGATCGAGTGATGATCTAGATCCAGTGATGCCATTTTATGATGATCCAGATCGAGTGATGATCCAGATCCAGTCCAGTGATGTTGATCCAGATCGAGTGATGATCTAGATCCAGTGATGCCATTTTATGATGATCCAGATCGAGAGATGATCCAAATCTAGATGACTTGAAGATGAAGATGAATTGAAGATGAAGATGACTCAGATGATCCAGAGAAGAAGACCAGTGCTGAAAATTGTGTCGAAAGAATACCTTCCTAGTTAAGAGGGAGTGTTGATGTATATGTAACTTCGGAATGTATTCTTCTATGTATTTTATATTATTGTAACCCGATGTTTATTCCAGGATTTTTCTATTATGTATTTGAGTCATGTGGTCATGCCCCGATGTTCCAATCGGGAGGATTATAATGTAAACAAGTCATATCAAGTCATTGGGTAAGTCCCCACTATTTAGGGGCACTTGGGTTATTATACACTAATTAAGGTGTAGGCTCAAGTAATTAATTATAAGTTAAGCCTACATGGTTTAGTGAACTTCAAGTCAACGGAAGAATATAAATAGAGAGTGAGAGTCTCTCTATTTATCACTTGTGACTTAGCTCTCTTGCTCTCTCAAGTGTGGCGCACCTTTGGAGAAGGAAATCTTTGGCTTGACAGAAGACAGAAGGCTGCTGTTGTGTTGGGAGGTCATCTTACTGTTTTGGGATCACATCTTGTGGTGATACTATCTTAGAGGAATTTGAGGGGTTTTCTCCATTTATGGTTTCCCCTCCTAAAATCTTTGTGTCTCTTGTCTCTTGTGATGTGCTTATGTTATTGCTGTGCTTGTTATTCTCTCAGTGAAAATATCCTAACATAATGCTAGCTTAAATGTTGAAAAACTAACACTCACAAGCAAAAGGAAAGCTTGCGAAGAACACACTAGTGCTCCAAGGGACAAAGGGATGTAGACTCAAGCATAAGTTCCGGCAAAAATGGACTATAGTTTCTTTGCTCTCAATTCTCTCTTATGCCTTCAATGTACCAAGGGGTTCCTTATATATCTTTCAAAGGGGTAATGAAAGGTCTAATCTGAGTGATCTCAAGGCATAGGGAAGGCCAGGAGTCAAATGAGTTGGATCCATGTCAAGGAAAACTCCAAAAGGATTTGGATTATGCACACATCCCGATGTATGTGGTTTTAGTGGTCAAACCCGTGTATATACCCGCTTATAGGTTTAAAATTCATGTGTATCATTTTTCATATGTTTTTAGGGATGATCAAGGAAACATCAAAGGACAAAAAATGGTCCATGGGGTCTAAGGAGTCTGCAGCGGGACATGGGAAGGCCATACAAAGTGTGATTCACTTGGAGTGGTGAAATCAACTATAACAATGTGTCCACTGAGATTTTTCATCCTCATGGGTATCATTTCAATAGTCCTGTATGCAGTTTATAATCCACATTAAGATTATTACAAATCAAATGTTAATCATTAAAATAATAGCATATTTTGATTTCGAATAATGTATTGTACTTTTATCATTTCGAGGCCGTATATATCAACCATAGTAATAAGAAAATATTGTTCTTTTAGGGTTTTTTTGTAAGTCACGATAGGGTAGTGAATTTTTCTAAGCTTGTTTTATCAAACATAGGTAAAGGACAAGTTTTAACCATAAACTACTTTAAGAAGGAGATCTAATGACTCCTTGAGGTAACATTTTTATTTGTTAAGAGTTGGAAGGTAAAATGTTAACTAGAACCTAAGCTATAACAAGATCTCCTATATTATTGTAAACCAACATTCTTATCTCAAGTTTTTACTAAACAAACTTGTGTAAATGTATACTTTTATAGCTAAAAGGTACACTCGAATTTGAGGTGTAAGATACAATAAGAAGGAATCAAAGTAAAAACTCTAAGTGTTTAAAAAGGCATTTTTCCAACTAGGATTAGAATCTTAACCCACTTCTTTTAATGCAATGTGTATTTGGGGATGCTAGTAAATGCAGTCCATAGACCCATATAAGAATCTCAGTTTAAATCTAGCATCCAAACATTAAGTAAATAGATAAAATTAAAAGTGGTTTTACTTTATTTATTAAGAAAACAGTGTTTATAAATCCCTAGAACAAGGGTAAATGTGACAGACACCAAACATTGCTGAATGATCTAAACATCAAGATGTGAACTTTATTCTTTCTATTTAAACTCTAGATTATAATTAATGTAAGTAGAAATACCAGTGTTCATTAGAATTTTATTCTTAATGATCCAAATGATTTGATGCCATTTTGATAGTATTTGATCATGCTTTTTCAACCCATGCATATGCAGTATTTGTTGTAATATATTTATGGATTTGTGATGACTGAAAAAGATCAACGTTACCTCTGATGGAGACAAGTTGCATTTAAACATTCTAAGTCTAGCATCATATTTATGCTAGAGAAGTATCTTCTTGATCTGAATATATACATATTATTTTTACTGGAACATACGCTTACCTGTTAAAACCTGTTAAAATAGTTAAGGAACTAAAAATAGAGATGGAATTAGTTAAGAAAGAAAATGAGAGGATTCTAAGAGCTCAGGAGGAGCTAAATCATATTTTAGTGGAAATATTTTATACTAAGGAAAAAGATAAAAGAATTGAGTCCGAAGATATGGGTTATCGTCATAAAGATAAAAAAACTAAACAAGTTAAAAATGGAAGTAGCTCATCTTCTGAAGTATATGGTGATTCACATAAAGAAAAATTCCATTATACTAGTGATAGTAGTGAAGATAATCACCATACTAGGAAGAGAAAGTTTAAACCTGATGAGGAAATCTCTGGGAAATTCAAGAAGATCAAGCCACCAACCTTTAATGGAGAAACTGAAAAATGGGAAGAAGCAGAATCTTGGCTGTCCGAGATGAAGAAATACTTCCAAATTTATAACTACTCTAATCAACTGAAGGCCAGGATGGCTATTTATAATCTTACAAGGAAAGTAGATATATGGTGGCAAGACTTAAAAAGAGCAAAAGGTATAAGGGAGAAGAATATAAATTGGAGTACATTTAAGAAATATTTCAAATTTTTGTTTTATCTGAACAGTATTATGAGGAAAGGGATAAGGAATTTTATGAGCTGAAACTAGGAATAATGAATATCAAAGAACTAAATAGTAAATTTCTAAGTCTGCTCAGGTATGTGCCATATATTTTGGACGAGAAACCTAAGGTACAATGGTTTTTCAGTTGTTTACCTTATCATATAAAATATAGAATTGAGTATGACAATCCGAAAACTTTAGAAGAAGCAATGAGAAAAGTGAATTTCTGTTATGAATAGAATCATAAAAAAGAAGGTATGAACAACTAGAAGGCCAAAAGAAATAATAACTTTGAACAAAAAAATAAAGATTTTGTACCTAATCAAAAATTTAAGAATAGTAATATCAGAAATTTTCCTAGTAAAAATTTCCAAGGGAAAAAAAGTAATTGATAGACCAATCCAAACAATCAAAGGAATAAAGAATCTGCTAACAACAATAGTAACTATATAAAGAATTTTGAACGAAAGGAACCCATAAAGTGGTGGAAATGTAATGGTCCGCATTATGCATCAGTTTTCCCCAATCGGAAGAAGCTTGTTATAAACACACACACAATATAGGAGGAGATGACTATTGGTGATCTAGTGAGGACAATGCCCAAGATCAACGGAACATTGGAGAACCGGTAATCAGACTATCAAACTTCCATGGTGGAAGTGGAAGGTAAGATAAATCAAATACCTATATCAATTTTGATCGATCCAGGAGCTAGTTTAAGCTATATTGCTTCTAGTTTAGTAGAAAAGTGTAAGCTTTCAGTTGAAAATTTTGCAAGATCTTGGTTAGTTTAGTTAGCTACTGGTGCAAAGAGAAAATTAATTAGCTTTGTTAAGAATTGTGTAATAACTATGGATTAGTTTGAATCCTCTGTTAAGCTCAATATGTTACCTTTAGGTTCATATGATATGTTAATTGGTATGGATTGGTTAGAATAGCATAGGGTGGTCTTAAATTTCTTTGATAAAACCTTCACTTGCATAAATAGAGATGGAAAGTTAATAAATGTAAAGGGAATCCCTAGGAAAACAGTCGTAAGGCAGATTTCTGCTTTGCAGCTTAAGATAGATGTTAGGAAAGGCTACAAAGATTTTGGTATAACAGTAATTAATGAAGAAAATACTAACAACAGAGATAAATTAAAACTAGAAGATATTCCTATTCTAAGGGAATATTCAGATGTATTTCTAGAAAAAAATCTGAGACTGCCACCGAAACAGGAATTAGATTTTACTAATGAGCTGGTACCTGGTCCAGTGTCTAGCTCAAAATCCCCTTATCGGATGAATATACTGGAATTAAATGAACTTAAGTCACAGTTAAAAGAACTCATTGATAAAAATGACATTAGACCTAGTGTGTCTCCCTGGGGGCCACCTATCATCTTTGTTAAGAATAAGGATGGAACTCTATGACTATGTATAGATTATCATCAACTAAATAAAATGACTATCAAGAATAGATACCCATTACCATGCATAGATGATCTATTTGATCAGATACATGGAGAAATGGTGTTCTCAAAGATTGATTTATGATCTGGATACCACTAGGTCCAAATCAAGGATGAAGACATCATTAAAACAACTTTTAGGACTAGATATGGACATTAGGGGTTTGTCGTTATGCCATTCGGGATTACTAATTCCCCATCTATTTCTATTTGTCTGATGAATATTTTAATGCAAAAATGTCTAGATAAATTTGTGGTCGTATTTATTGATGACATCTTAATTTACTCAAACTCTAAAGAGGAACACAAAGAACACTTAAAACTTGTCTTACAAGAGTTACGAGAACATCAAATTTTTGCAAAATTCAATAAATGTGACTTCTTTAAATATAAAATCCAGTATTTGGGTCATGTGGTGACTAAAGAAGAAATTTCTATTGACCCCAAAAATATAAAAGAAATCGAAGATTGGCCAGTCCCAAAATACATAACTAATGTCCAATCATTCATGGGGATTACTAGTTATTATCAGAGATTCATTGAATGGTTTTCAAGAATTGCAAATCCTATAACCTCTTTGCAGAAAAAGGGGAAGAAATTTGATTGGAATTAGAAGTGTGGAGATAGTTTTAAAAATTTAAAAACGTTATTAAACACCACACCAATTCTAAGAATTGATGACCTAATAAATATTTTATAGTATGTACTGAAGCATGCAATTATGGTTTAGGTAGAATATTAACTCAGGAAGGACACGTCATTGCTTATGAGTCTAGGAAGCTGAAGGTTCATGAGAAAAATTATGCGACCTATGACTTGGAATTAGTTGTGGTCATACATGCCTTAAAAATGTGGCATCATCATTTAGTAGGAAGAAAGTTTATACTAATAACAGATAGAAAAGAATTGAAATATCTGTTGGATCAACCTAACTTGAATGCTAGGTAAGCTAGGTGGCTAGTTTTTCTGAGTGAATACGATTTTGAAATTCAACATATTAAAGCAAAGGAGAGTAAGGTTGCTAATGCATTAAGTGAAAATGAAAGCTGAATTTTACAGTAGCGATCAGAACTTATAAGACATACTTTTAAGAACAGCTAGAAGATGGAATAGAACAAGATCAAAATTATCAGAAATTACAAGAAAAAGTAAGAGAAAATTTAATAGAAAGTCTTACTATAGGGTACAACTTACGTACCTAATGTACCTAAGATTAAGCTCTTAATTTTAAATGAAGTTCATAAAACTCCTTATTCAGGGAATCCAAGTTATCAGAAAACCATAACCATGCTAAGAAATGATTATTTCTGTCCAAACATGAAAAATGAATTGGTAGAATACATTGCTAGGTGCTTCGAATGTCAGCAAGTAAAAACTGAACATTAGCATCCAGCTGGGCCACTTCATCCATTGTCTATTCCTAGGTGGAAATGGGAGATAATTACCCTTGATTTTATCACGGGACTACCTAGAAATCACAACTTAAATGATTCAATAATGGTAATTATTGATAAATTGAGTAAAGAAACCCATTTTATACATGTAAAAACTACTTTATAAAGCTGTAAATATTGTTAATATTTTTTTAAAACAATTTTTTTCTGTTGCATGGAATACCAAAGGTGATAATTTCAGATAGAGACGGTAAGTTTACAGGTAATTTTTGGAAATCTTTGTTTAAAGGGTTAAATACTACGTTAAACTTTAGTACCTGTCACATACCCCAATTTTTGTAAAATAATGTTAATTATTTTAATTTGATTTCCTAAGACATTATGTTAAATTTAATGCTAAGTAGATACTGATGACTCAGCAGAGTCAAAATAAGTGGAATGTAATTCTGAATATTTTATTATTAATAAATAAAAAGTGAGACAACAGCTTGGGAGAGCTATTAATAAGAGTGTTACTAGTCAAACAGGTGGAGGAACTAGGTGGAGGGAAAAAGACAAGTGGCAGCATCCTCAAAAACTTCCTATGTTGCAGGTGGAAACTTCCCTACATTTGGGTTCATGATCCCCCAAGAAGGTGGGATCAGAGTGGGTGTCTCAATAAATGACAACTAACCCAAAATGACCTAGGCAATATTTTAAAAGTACACAATGAATAGAGCTGAGGCTGCTCAAATATTTCCAGGAGAAGAATCATTCAGGAGGAATGCTCTTCAAGGAAGTCATTGAGGGAAAAAGGGAAACAGTAAGGAAAGTGTTTGAGGGATAATCTGTAGTAACTTGATCTGATACAGCTGGTTAGCTGAGAGAACTTGCTGATAAGTTCAGGGTTTGTATTGATTTTGAAGACTGGTACTTGATTATTGATGCACCTAGTCCCAACCAGGGAGACCAGAGCAAGCTCGAGGGTCCTGAGGAGTCATTGTTTGAGCGCTCTCCAGGAGTTGGTAGGGAGGAACGGCCTCCCATTGATGTTGTCGTCCAAGCTCAAGAACAGGTTCTGCCATCTAACAGTCTTGGTTTTAATAACTGTGTATGATTGAATGTTATGTTTGTATCTTATTATGTAAAGATTTAGATGATTTAGTAATGAATTTGTTTTTATTTTGTTTAGTAATAGAATCTTTTGATGAAAAACAAAACCCCTCCTGTGTTTTTCCTCATCTAGAGTGACCAGACCATACTCCAGTGCAGCGGTGAAATTATAAGCAAAGATATTATGATGAAAATACAGAATAGAATGTTAATGGATTTATAGAGTATTTTCTTTGTGTTGTTTTTCAGAAGAAATATCCTTTGTATTAGGAGTAGTATTAACCTGTACTGAAAACTATCAAGTCTTATAGAAACAGAGAAATAAGTTGTATTGTTTACTGATAGTAGTATGTATAAGTAGAGAAAACAGTTCTTGAAACTATAGTTACTTTCAGTAACCTTATTGCTTAATTGAATTCAAGAGAAGAGTATAATAGTTCACTAGAGTAGAATTAAGTTAAATAAATATGCTTTACAGTCGATTTCTTTCCAGATTTAACTACTGCTTGTATAATAAACAAAATTGAAAGAAAGATTAGCTAGAATGTTGATTTGTTTCTACAGATGACTTATTCAATTTCATATTTTACTTATGGATAGTAATCTATGTGTTTCATTTATTTGGTTCTATTCAGTTAAGCATAAACAAATTCTACAAATTCCATCATATACTTTGAAGTTGTTGACAAATGAAGTACTTAGTTCTTTTACTTCTATTTTCTAAATATTAACCTGTAACATAATCAAGACAATCTAGAATACAGAGAGTACTTCTGCAAAGTATATAGTACAGTAAGTGTAATAACACAGTAATAAATTAATAAGTATAGAAACAATATTATTATAGTGTTCTTTCTAATTTTAGTAACATGAAATAAAATATGATCTTCTATACCTAAAAGAAAAGGAGTAACTGTTAGATACTTAAGCACTCCACAAAGAAACATGAATTGTTTTATTTATTTCTTTTTAGTAAAATTATATAATAACATTGATAGTTTTTATAAAACAAACTAGATATAAAAGTAATATACAGGAAACCCTAATTAATAATTTATAAAATTATTATGGGATAAGAGTCAAGTATATTAACGTACTGCCATTAATTAGTAGAGTGACAGAATGCTCAAATTATCGAGCTTAAGCAAATATTATACAACCTAACTAATAACCTCATTATTTATAGAGGTATTTTATAAACCAAAGGTAATTATAAAAATGTTGTAAATATTTTCTTACTGCCGAGCTTCAAATAATATAATTATAACACAAGTAAACAAACAAAATTCAGTACTGTATTATAAATCAAAAGATATTTTAAGAAGACTGTATTAGCAACTTATATCATGGAGTTAGGGTGAAAAACCCTGTAATATAAAAATTACAACAGAAGTAAGAGATCAAGGATTTTAAATCCCTTTCCAACTTTATCTCACGGCCTCATGTTTTCACACAGTAAAGATAAGCAAAAAGGACCTCGACTCTCACTAAGGAAGGAGTTTGTTTCAGTCAAAGGGTTCGGGTTCGAGCCAGTAAGACAGCGAAACCCTGAAGGAAATAACATCTAACATATGTCCAACAGAAACACTTTGGGATGGCACTTCTTGAACATGCTTTTGGACAAGCCCACGAGAAGATAACGAGCTGGAGAATATCATTACAGAGGAGCGGCATGACAAGGGTGCACCCACACCATCACAGAGCGGCAAGAGGCTGGAAACTACGGGAGGGATAATGAGATTAGGGTTGAAGGAGAAACCTTTTTATCCATGTAGCACACAGTCACAATGATTCCACATTACCAAATTAATAATTTACATGCCGTGGCTAGATTTGTAAAGTCCCGGTGATCACGCTTCCAAGAGAAGGATTTCTAATCATTTGGTGTATCAAAGTTCCACTTTAGTTCTCATTGCAATATCAATCCACCATGCACGTAGTATGGAAACCTATTAATCATTACCAAAACTTTGTTAAGAAACATCAAAATCATGGGGAACCATATGACGATCCTTATACTTATAAAGTATGGTTTCATGAAATCAAATCTATCCTCTTTTATATCATGGTATGATTTTGATTACAACCTTTCTCGCTAGGTAAATAATATTCAACCTAGCTTATAATATATGTAAAGGAGGAAATTCCTTATAAAGTTTATAGAAGCTTAAGATAAAGATTAAGCTATAATTTGATCGTGAACATGGTTAATTCTTAGGCCTCTTATTTCACACCTTACACCTTCTATGATGCAAGGTGAAGTAATAGTTCATTGAATAGTTATAACTTAACATAAAAGTATACTATTGATTGTTATAAGGGAATTTTATAGAGTAAAATTATGGAAAATATCCTATTGTTCATAATAACCTCAATGGCCTTATCTGTATTTATTATAATAGTAAGTTTGGTAAAAAGTTAAAAAAAAAATGGTGACATCTATGTGGTAAAGGTTTTGCTTGAGGTAATTGTTCTTTAACCATAAATTATAATATGGCAAGAATTAAGCCAAGGTCTCTTATCAAAAATATTTACCAAAATAAAATAGTTAAGCCATAAAATTATTATGTTATGCTTTCCTTTAAAGACTATGGTCCATTAAGGACATATCCTTTTTATATATATAAGGGATGGGATAAAATATGTTTACAGTAAAATATCTAACTTACTAAAGATAAGCTTTGGTTATGTTTTGGAACAGTTGGTATGTATTCAAAACTCTATGCATCCACACTAGCATATATTTCTTAAAGCGCAGCTTGTAAATAAGACATAAACCCCTTAAACTTCAAAGTTTAAAAAGGGAAATAGTAAAACGTGAATCCCTTATTAATATACAATACGATGTAAACGTAATTGTGCACATTTGGAAGTAAACCATCAATCTCATAACTCTGCCATTTCTTACTCTGCTTGTAAAGAATCTAGTTAAGGTATGTTGACACATGACAATTATGATAGATATCGAATATTTCAAAAATCATTAAGAAATATAAATTTACATCTACTAGAATGAAGGACAGTATAATGAAATTACCTCATTAAGCTTTAGAAATTGTTTAGTTTTTATATTTCTTTACTGAGTTTTTTTTTTGTGCATTGAACCTTATCTGTCTGCTTTAGAATAAATGATTTGCAGCACCCAAGATTCTTACCTGTAGTCTGTAAGAATAGGAAAACTTTCTGCATTAGCTCGAAAGCTAAGTAAGCCCATAATTTCATGACAATCCCACCTTCTGGTCGCGAAAAGAAAACAAGTCAGTAAACTGAAAAAAAAAAAACTATTCTATCAAATAAACATGATCAAATAGGTAACTTAGATAATGAATTCAGTAACATATAACTAATTAAATAATTAGTTTACTGCATTTATAAAAATTATATGCTTTTAAAAAAAAATTAATTTTTTCGGAAAATTTGGGGTTTTGACATGTGGTATTAGAGCATAAGGTTCAAACAGTAGGCCTTGATGCAGCCCAACTATCTTCTATAGAACAATAAAGTAAAATAATAGACTAACATATATTTTGTTTTATGTAAAGAACAGAAAATTTCTTTTTCTGAAATTTAACAGGCAGGTATGGAGAAGCTAGGAGAGTATGCTCAGGAGGAGTCTCCAGGCACAGAGACAAGACAAATTCCCAGGGAACCTATGTTAGAGGAGGAGACTGCCAACTCTTCAGAACTGTTGCAGTCTATAAAAGATTTGAATACTGAAATGGAATTAGTCAAGAAGGAGAATGAGAGGATTTTGAAGGTTCAAGAAGAGTTGAACCAAATTTTAATAGAAAAATTCCAAACTGAAGGAAGGAGCAAAAGATCAGAATATGAGGATGTTAGTCATCATAGAAGGTCTAAAAAGGTGAAGCTGGAGAAAACTGAAAGCAGTTCATCATCTGAAGGGTTCGGTGAAGGACAAAGTTACCATACTACTAGTGACAATAGTGAGGCTGAGTTGTATGACAGAAAGAAGAAATACAGACCATATGAGGAAATTTCAGGGGAGTTTAAAAAGATAAAGCCCCCAACTTTTAATGGAGAGACTGAAAAAGGGGAAGAAACAGAATCCTGGTTATCCGAGATGAGGAAGTATTTTCATATATACAATTATTCGAATCAACTGAAGGCAAGAATGGAAATCTATAATCTCTCCAGAAAAGTAGACATATGGTGGCAAGATCTGAAGAGAGTCAAGGGTTTCAGGGAAAAAGAAGTTAATTGGAGTACCTTTAAAAGGTACTTCAAGAAGAAATTTTTGTCGAAACAATATTATGAAGAAAGAGCTAAAGAATTTTACGAATTGAAGTTAGGTTCAATGACTGTGAAGGATTTAAACAGTAAATTCTTAAGCTTGCTTAGGTATGTACCTTACCTAGTGGATGAGAAACCTAAAGTGCAGCGATTTCTCAGTTGTCTACCATATCACATTAAGGACAGAATTGAGTATGATAACCCGAAGACTCTGGAGGAAGCCATGAGGAAGGATAATTTTTGTTTTGAGCAGAACAAGAAGAAAGAAGGCTTAGCCAACTGGAAGGCTAAGAAAAATAACAATCATCCTGAGTTTAAGAAGAAGGAATTTGTACCCTAGAGGAATTTCAAGAATAATAAGAATAAAAATTATTCTAACAATAAGAATTTCGAGGGAAATAGAAATGGTCCTTCCAATCATTCGAATAATTTTAAGGGCAAGGAAGCTGAAAATAACCATGGGAATTTCACCAAGAGTTTTGAACGAAAGGAGCCTGTTAAGTGCTGGGAATGTAATGGCCCGCACTATGCCTTGGTCTGCCTAAACTAGAAAAAGTCAGTCAGCAATATTCACACTGTGCAGGAGGAAATGACCATTGGAGTTGCAAGGACTATTCCCAAGATAAATGCAGCACTAGAGAATCGCCAAGCTAACTATCAGACTTCCATGGTGGAAGTGGAAGGTATGATTAATCAAACCCCTGTAACCATTTTAATCAATCCAGGAGCTAGTCTTAGTTACATTCGACCTCAGATAGTAGAAAAATGTAATTTGTCTATCGATAAGTTTGATAATTCCTGGTTAGTTCAATTAGCCACATGGGCAAAAAGAAAAGTAACTTGTTTTGTGAAAGAATGTGCTTTACTTATGGATGAATTTAAAACTACAGTTAATCTTAATGTTTTGCCACTTGGCTCATATGATTTACTGATTGGAATGGATTGGTTAGAGCAGCATAAGGTAGTTTTAAGTTGTTACGATAAAACTTTCACGTGTTTAAATAGTGATGAACAACCAGTGAACGTTAAGGGTATTCCTATAAAAACTATAATTAGAAAGATTTCTGCTTTACAACTCAAAAGAGATGTTAGAAAAGGATGTAAAGCCTACGCTGCAACTATTACAGATGAGGCAAATAAATATGAAACATATAAGTTAAAAATAGAAGATATTCATGTTTTAAAATAATATGCTGACGTATTCCCAGAAGAAATTCCAGGATTACCTCCAAGGAGGGAATTGGATTTCACTATTGAGCTGGTACCAGGTGCGGTACCTAGCTCAAAGACTCCATATCGAATGAATATCTTAGAACTTAATGAGCTAAATTCAAAGTTAAAAGAGTTAACAGATAAGAAGTACATTCGACCTAGTGTGTCTCCTTGGGGAGCACCAGTCATCTTTGTTAAAAAGAAGGACGGAACTATGTGACTATACATAGACTACCGTCAGCTAAACAAGATGACTATTAAAAATAGATATATGTTGCCCCGCATATATGATCTATTTGATCAACTATGTGGAGCTATGGTGTTTTGAAAGATAGATTTGAGGTCAGGATATCATCAGGTAGGAATTAAGGATGAAGATATCTTCAAGACAGCCTTTGGAACAAGGTATGGACACTACGAGTTTCTCGTAATGCCATTTGGGCTTACCAACGCCCCAGTTGTCTTTATGTGCTTAATGAATAATAAAATGCATAAATACTTAGATAAATTTGTTGTCGTGTTTATCGACGACATCTTAATTTACTCTAAAATGGAAGAAGAACATAAAGAACACCTAAAGATAGTTCTACAAGAGTTGCGGGAACAACAACTCTTCGCAAAGTTTAGCAAGTGCGACTTCTTTAAGGGTGAAATCCAGTACTTAGGTCACGTAGTGACTAAGGAAGGGATTTCAGTTGATCCTGAAAAGATTCGGGCAATGGAAGATTGGACGGTTCCAAAAGATGTAACTGATGTTAGGTCATTCTTGGGAATTACCGGTTATTACCAGAGATTCATCGAAGGCTTCTCAAAAATAGCGAATCCAATCACATCCTTGCAGAAGAAAGGTAAGAAATTTGATTGGAACTTAAAATGTGAAGAAATTTTTAAGAAATTAAAAAAATTATTAACAAGTGCACCTATTCTAAGAATAGCAGATCCTAATAAGGACTTTGTAGTATGCACAGATGCCTGTAATGATGGTTTAGGCAGTGTGCCGACTAAAGACGGTCATGTTATTTCCTATGAGTCTAGGAAGTTAAAAATTCATGAAAATAATTACGCAACTTATGATTTAGAACTTGCAGCTGTTATACATGCCTTAAAAATGTGGCGACATCATTTAATAGGCAGAAAATTTATTCAAATGACTGATAATAAAGGACTGAAATATCTTTTAGATCAGCCTAACTTAAATGCAATACAAGCAAGGTGGTTAGCCTTCTTGATTGAATATGATTTTGAAATCCAGCACATAAAGGGTAAGGAAAATAAGGTGGCTGATGCTTTAAGTAGAAATGAAAAGTTGAACTTTATAGCAGCAATCAACACTTATGCTTCTGATTTAAATGAACAGCTTAATGAAGGGGTAAAAAAAGATGAACCTCGACAAAAACCCACAACAAGGTCATCACGAAAACCCTCGGCAAAACCCACAACAAGAACCTTACGGGTGTGAAAACCTCTGACAACAAGACCACCACCAACCCATGAGCTTACTTACCGTATATACAAGGGGTGACTGATAAGATTGCCAGAATTCTCAACAAGAACAACATCACGACTTCGTTTAAACCCCTAGAGACCATTAAGAAAAGAATGAGATCTGTGAAAGATCCAGTTGATCATACACAATTCAGAGGGATTTATAAGATCCCTTGCTCGTGCAAGATCAGCTATATAGGTGAGACGGGACGTTCTTTCCACACGCGGCTAAAAGAACATGGGGCGGACATTAGAAAAGAACGTATCCGATCCTCAGCCCTGGAGAAACATGTAGCCAAAACCAAACATCACATCTTCCTAGAAGACACCATTATCCTCGCGAAAGAAGACCACTATTTTAAAAGAAAATTTAGAGAGGCCTTAGAGATTACCAAACTACCACACAACCTAAACAGGAATGGTGGCCTCGAGGTCAGCACTAGTTGGCTTCCCTCTATTCTCAATCGGAAGGGCCACTCTATCCCTTAACCATTTTCCTTCTGTCCCTTCCCCTTTATTCCTTTGTCCTCCTTCCTTGTCCTTAAATAAAACATGAATTTATAATACCCTAGAAATTAAAAAATTAAAAAATTGAAAGATCATTTTAAAACCAGTTTAGAAACTTTAGGGTTTTAAAATAATTTAAATCAACCTTTTAACCTTTAAAAATCCTTTTAAATCTTTAAAAACTTAAGTAAAATTGAAATCAATTAATCTATAAGATTCTCCCTAAGTTTAGACATATTAGTAGGAATTAAAATTAAAATAAAATTTGTTGTTAATAATAATAAATTTAATGACTTTAAAAATTATTATCAAAGTTTTTAAATTTGTTATTAATAAAAATAAATTAAAAACTTTAAGGTTTTTAAATCTATTATTAAAGTTTTTAAAATTTAATAAATCCTAAAATTAAGCTAAAAGAACACATTATAATTAAAATTCATTAATAAATTTAATAACTTTAAGTTTTTTAAATTTATTATGGGGTTTTTAAAATTGTTTTTAATAATAATAAATTTAAAAACTTTAGGTTTTTAAATTTATTATTAAGGTTTTTAAAAATTGTTAGTAATAATAATAAAATTTAAAGCTTTAGGGTTTAAAGGGGTTTTAAAGATTTTAAACCTTTAAAATCCTAAAATTAAGCTAGATCACCTTTCAATAAAACTTAATTATAATTAAAATTAAAATTCATTAATAATAACAAATTTAATAACTTTAGGTTTTTAAATGAGTTATTAATAATAATAAAATTTAAAAACTTTAAGTTTTTAAGTCTATTATTAAGGCTTCTAAAATTGTTATTAATTATAATAATAAATTTAAATAGGGTTTTTAGGGCATTCGGTGGTTTTTAAAAATCAAATTAAAAACTTTAGGGAAAAATAATTAAATTCAACATTCCGAAAAATAGGTTTAGAGATTAATTTTTCCGCACACTTTGAAATTAAATAAAATTAAAAAAATTTGTTGACCTAGCAAACCCTAGTCTCCGCGGCCGACCTTAGATTTTCTACCCGGCTTAAGTATTTAACTTTGGTTCTCACTTTCTCCACATTCGACTGTGTCCTCATGATGGATCCTGATATGGATTCGAAACGTCGACCTGGTCATTTCGATACTGTGGTTTCTCCGACAACAACATCAACAAGATGAAAATTACCAGAAATTGCAAACTACAGCTAAAGAAAAACCTACAAAAAGCTTAATAAATGATTATAGTTTAAATGAAAATGGATTTTTATTATTTAAAGATAAACTGTATGTGCCTAATGTGCTTAAAGTTAAGTTGTTAATTCTGGATGAAGTCCATAAAACACCTTACTCAGGACATCCAGGTTACCAAAAGACTGTAACCATGCTAAGAAAAGAATATTTTTGGCCTAATATGAAATCTGAGGTAGCTGAATACATTGCTAGATGTTTGGACTGTCAACAAGTGAAAACCGAACACCAACATCTAGCTGGGTTGCCACAACCTTTACCCATTCCTAGCTGGAAATGGGAAGTGATTAGCTTAGATTTTATTACTGGACTGCCCAGAAATCAGAATCAAAATGACTCTATTATGGTGGTGGTAGACAAGGTAAGCAAAGAAACACATTTCATTCCTATCAAAACTACTTACAAGGCTGCCAATATAGCTGATATATTCTTAAAGTAGATTTTTCGATTACATGGAGTACCGAAAGTTATAATTTCAGACAGGGATCCTAAATTCACAGGAAATTTTTGGAAGTCCTTGTTTAAGGGATTGAATACAACATTGAATTTCAGTACCTCCTTCCACCCTCAAACGGATGGATAGACTAAAAGAGTGAATCAGGTGCTAGAGGATTTATTAATGATGTATGTTAAAGATCAGCCAGGTAAGTGGGAAGACTACTTGCATCTAGCAGAGTTTGCATATAATAATAACTATCAGTCATCAACTAAGTTTAGTCCATTTGAAATTTTGTATGGACGTAAATGCAACACTCCTATCTCCTAGAATAATCCAGTAGATAGATTGGTGTTAGGACCAGAATTATTGAAAGAAATGGAAGAGATTGTGAAGCAAGTGCAGCAAAATTTGAAGGTGGCACAGGATCGGCAAAAGAGCTAAGAAGATTTGAAAAGAACTCCCAAGGAGTTCCAGGTAGGTGAGCACATATTTATAAAGGTAAGGCCAAATAAAAGCTCTCTAATATTGGGGAGTTGTGCCAAGTTAGCACCACGTTACTGTGGTCCATTTGAAATTTTATCTAGAATTGGTCAAGTTGCATACCAGCTAACATTACCACCTAACTTGAAAGTACATAATTTTTTCCATATCTTTGTTTTGAAAAATTATGTTCATGATGATACTCATGTGGTTGATTGGAATGTTGTACAGGTGGAACTAGAAGGAGAAATTCTGGTGGAACCGAACTGTATCCTAGGGAGGAGGGAAATTACTCTACGGAACCACACCATTGGACAGGTGAAGGTGCAATGGAAGAACCTTAGTCCTGAAGAGGCTACCTGGGAAATGGAAAGTAAGATGTGGGAGGCATACCCAAATCTATTCCAGGAGACTGCAGAGGATGAAGAATAAGTAACATCGAGGACAATGTTACATTTTAAAGGGGTGTGTATGTCACATACCCCAATTTTTGTAAAATAATGTTAATTATTTTAATTTGATTTCCTAAGACATTATGTTAAATTTAATGCTAAGTAGAGACTGATGACTCAGCAGAGTCAAAATAAGTGGAATGTAATTCTGAATATTTTACTATTAATAAATAAAAAGTGGAGACAATAGCTTGGGAGAGCTGTTAATAAGAGTGTTACTGGTCAAACTGGTGGAGGAACTAGGTGGAGGGAAAAATACAAGTGGAAGCATCCTCAAACACTTCCTATGTTGCAGGTGGAAACTTCCCTACATTTGGGGTCATGATCCCCCAAGAAAGTGGGATCGGAGCAGGTGGCTTAATAAATGACAACTAACCCAAAAAGACCTAGGCAATCTTTTAAAAGTACCCAATGAATAGAGCTGAGGCTGCTTAGATATTTCAAGGAGAAGAATCATTCAGGAGGAATGCTCTTCAAGGAAGTCATTGAGGGAAAAAGAGAAACTATAAGGAAAGTGTTTGGGGGATAATCTGTAGTAACTTGATCTGATATAACTGGTTAGCTAAGAGAACTTGTTGATAAGTTCAGGGTTTGTATTGAGTTTGAAGACCAGTACTTGATTATTACTGCACCTAGTCCCAACCAGGGAGACCAGAGTAAGCTCAGGGGTCCTGAGGAGTCGTTGTTTGAGTGCTCTCCAGGAGTTGGTAGGGAGGAATGACCTCCCATTGCTGTTGTCATCCAAGCTCAAGAACAGGTTTTGCCATCTAACAGTCTTGGTTTTAATAACTGTGTACAATTGAATGTTATCTTTGTATCTTATGATGTAAAGATTTAGATGATTTAGTAATGAATTTGTTTTTAGTTTTTTTAGTAATAGAATCTTTTGATGAAAAACAAAACCCCTCCTGCGTTTTTCCTCGTCTGGAGTGACCAGACCGTACTCCAACACAGGGGTGAAATTATAAGCAAAGATATTATGATGAAAATACAGAATAGAATGTTAATGGATTTATAGAGTATTTTCTTTGTGTTGTCTTTTAGAAGAAATATCCTTTGTATCAAGAGTAGTATTAACTTGTACTGAAAACTGTCAAGTCTTATAGAAACAGAGAAATAAGTTGTATTGTTTACTGATAGTAGTATGTATAAGTAGAGAAAACAGTTCTTGATACTATAGTTACTTTCAGTAACCTTATTGCTTAATTGAATTCAAGAGAAGAGTATAATAGTTCACTGGAGTAGAATTAAGTTAAATAAAGATGCTTTACAGTCTATTTCTTTCCAGACTTAACTACTGCTTATATAATAAACAAAATTGAAAGAAAGATTAGCTAGAATGTTGATTTGTTTCTACAGATGACTTATTGAATTTCAGATTTTACTTATGGACAGTAATCTATGTGTTTCATTTATTTGGTTCTATTCAATTAAGCATAAACAAATTCTACAAATGCCATCGTATACTTTGAATTTGTTGACAAATGCAGTACTTAGTTATTTTACTTCTATTTTCTAAATATTAACCTATAGCATAATCAAGACAATCTAGAATACAGAGAGTACTTCTGTAAAATATATAGTACAGTAAGTGTAATAACACAGTAATAAATTACTAAGTATAGAAAAAATATTATTATAGTGTTCTTTCTAATTTTAGTAACATGAAATAAAATATAATCTTCTATACCTAAAAGAAAAGGAGTAACTGTTAGATACTTAAGCACTCCACAAAGAAACATGAATTGTTTTATTTATTTCTTTTTAGTAAAATTATATAATAACATTGGCAGTTTTTATAAAACAAACTAGATATAAAAGTAATATACAGGAAACCCTAATTAATAATTTATAAAATTATTATTATTATGGGATAAAAGTAAAGTATATTAACGTACTGCCATTAATCAATAGAGTGACAGAATGCTCGACTTATCGAGATTAAGCAAATATTATACAACCTAACTAATAACCTCATTATTTACAGAGGTATTTTATAAACCAAAGGTAATTATAAAAATGCTGTAAATATTTTCTTACTGCCGAGCTTCAAATAATATAATTATAACACAAGTAAACAAGCAAATTTCAGTAGTGTATTATAAATCAAAAGATATTTTAAGAATACTATATTAGCAACTTATATCATGGAGTTAGGGTGAAAAACCCTGTAATATCAAAATTACAACAGAAGTAAGAAATCGAGGATTTTAAATCCCTTTCCAACTTTAGCTCATGGGCTCATGTTTTTACACAGTAAAGATAAACAAAAAAGTCGAAAGGATTTCCAAATCCTTCGGCTTCTTCAAGTAGTTGAGAGTATGGAATAACTGCCTCTGTCTCATTTTACTTCTTATACAGTAATTAAACAAAAACTAACATATACAGTCACGGACGAAGCCGGAGCACCCTCGCACAATGCAGGGCCTCATCAACTACCAAAAGTATCAAGCAAAATAATAGGATAAACTGAAGCCGTAAGGGTTGTAGGATTCAATGCACCAACCCTTAAAAATCCCAAAGGGACCACACATGGAGGAACAACCATGGTAAAACGAGGCTTACCTGTGAATCCGGTACTACTGTCGCAGCCTCGCACAAATTAAGCAGAGAGGAGAGCCGACATGTTAACAAGAAATTTTACCATTATTAAAAACCTGTTGCAAAGTAAACATTTAAATCTTAAAACAAACAACAAAGTAAATGATGCATTAATAGCCTTCTTACCTGAATGTTAAATGAGGCGCGACTATCAACGAACAGTAAGAAATCGCCAGCGCGAGCAGAAAACCCTTCATTCCACTGCAAGAAGGGAAAAGGGATCACCAATACCACAAACAACAAAATCTCAACTCAGAAGAACAAGGCTTCGACTCTCACTAAGGAAAGAGTTTGTTTCAGTCAAAGGGTTCGGGTTCGAGCTAGTAAGACAGAGAAACCCTAAAGGAAAGAACAGCTAACATATGTCCAACGGCAACACTTTGGGATGACACTTCTTAAACATGCTTTTGGACAAGCCCACGAGAAGATAACAAGCTGGAGAATATCATTGCAGAGGAGCGGTGTGACAAGGGCGCACCAGCACCATCGCAGAGCGACAGGAGGCCAGAAACTACGGGAGGGATAATGAGATTAGGGTTGAAGCAGAAACCTTTTTATCCATGCAGCACATGGTCACAATGATTCCACATTACCACATTAATAATTTACATGCTGTGGGTAGATTTGTAAAGTCCTGGTGATCACGCTTCAAAGAGAAGGATTTCTAATCATTTGGTATATCAAAGTTCCACTTAAGTTCTCATTGCAATATCAATCCACCATGCACGTAGTATGGAAACCTATTAATCATTACCAAAACTTTGTTAACAAACATCAAAATCGTGGGGAACCATACGACGACCCTTATACTTATAAAGTATGGTTTCATGAAATCAAATCTATCCTTTTTTATATCATGGTATGATTTTGATTACAACCTTTCTTGCTAGGTAAATAATATTCAACCTAGCTTATAATATATGTAAAGGAGGAAATTCCTTATAAAGTTTATAGAACCTTAAGATAAATATTAAGCTATAATTTGATCGTGAACATGGTTAATTCTTAGGCCTCTTATTTCACACCTTACACCTTCTTTATGCAAGGTGAAGTATTAGTTCAATGAATAGTTATAACTTAACATAAAAGTATACTATTGATTGTTATAAGGGAAGTTTATAGATTAAAATTATGGCAAATATCCTATTGTTCATAATAACCTCAATGGCCTTATTTGTATTTATTATAATAGTAAGTTTGGTAAAAAGTAAAAATAAATAAAAATGGTGACATCTATGTGGTAAAGGTTTTGCTTGAGGTAATTGTTCTTTAACCATAAATTATAATATGGCAAGAATTAAGCCATGGTCTCTTATAAAAAAGATTTACCAAAATAAAATAGTTAAGCCATAAAACTATTATGTTATGCTTTCCTTTAAAGACTATGGTCCATTAAGGACATATCCCTTTTATATATATAAGGGATGGGATAAAATATGTTTACAGTAAAATATCTAACTTACTAAAGATAAGCTTTGGTTATGTTTTGGAACAGTTGGTATGTATTCAAAACTCTATGCATCCGCACTAGGATATCTTTCTTAAAGCGTAGCTTGTAAATAAGACATAAACCCCTTAAACTTCAAAGTTTAAAAAGGGAAATAGTAAAAAGTGAATCCCTTATTAATATACAATACGGTGTAAACGTAATTGTGCACATTTGGAAGTAAACCATCAATCTCATAACTTTGCCATTTCTTACTCTGCTTGTAAAGAATCTAGTTAAGGTATGTTGACACATGACGATTATGATAGATATTGAATAGTTTAGAAATCATTAAGAAATATAAATTTACATCTACTAGAATGAAGGACAGTATAATGAAATTACCTCATTAAGCTTTAGAAATTGTTTAGTTTTTATATTTCTTTACTAAGTTTTTTTTTGTGCATCGAACCTTATCTGAATGCTTTAGAATAAATGATCTGCAGCACTCAAGCTTCTTACCTGTAGTCTGTAAGAACAAGAAAACTTTCTGCATTAGCTCGAAAGATAAGTAAGCCCATAATTTCATGACAATCCCACCTTGTGGTCGCAAAAAGAAAACAAGTCAGTAAATTGAAAAAAAAAACTATTCTATCAAATAAACATGATCAAATAGGTAAATCAGATAACGAATTCAGTAACATATAACTAATTAAATAATTAATTTACTGCATTTATGAAAATTATATGCTTTTAAAAAAGAAAAAAATTAAATTTTTCGAAAAATTTGGGGTTTTGAGAGTACCTCTTTCCATCCTCGAATTGATAGACAGACTAAAAGAGTAAATCAGGTATTGGGGGATGTACTCAAAATGTATGTAAAGGATCAACCGGGTAAATGGGAAGATTATTTACACCTTGTAGAATTTGTTTATAATAATCATTACCAAGTTTCAGCTAGATATAGTCCTTTTGAAATTCTGTATGAAAGGAAATGCAATACCCCCATCTCTTGGAGTAATCCAGTGGATAGGTTAGTATTAGGACTGAAATTATTAAAGGAGATGGATTTAGTTATAAAACAGGTACAAGGTAACTTGAAAATTGTGCAAGATCGACAAAAAAGCCACGCATATGTTAAAAAAACTCCAAAGGATTTCCACGTAGGGGAAGATTTTTTTATTAAGGTGAGACCTAAAAGGAGTTCTCTGAGGTTAGGTAGGTGTGCTAAGCTAGCACCCCGATATTGTGGTCCTTTTGAGATACTGTCTAGATAAGGACATGTAGCATATTAGTTAGCTCTACCACCAAATCTAAGAGTTTACAATGTTTTTCATATTTATGTATTAAAAAAATATGTATATGATGCTACTAATATTATTAATTGGAATGATGTGCAGGTGGAGCCCGAAGGAGATTTTCTGGTGGAACCAGATTGTATCCTCGAAAGTAGGGAGATCTTGCTTCAAAATTGCACCATTGGTCAGGTGAAGGTGCAATGGAAGCACCTTAGTCAAGAAGAAGCCACCTGGGAATTGAAAAGTCATATGCAGGATGCATATCCAATTCTATTTTAGGGGAATTCTGAGGACAAGGAATAAATAACATCGATGACGATGTTATAAATTAAGGGGGTGTGTATGTCACATGCCCCAATTTGCCAAAAAAAGTTAATGTTATTGAGAAACATTATGTTATATTTTATGCTAAGTTTGTAATTGATGACCAAGTGGGGTCAAGGATCATTAATGTATTTCAGAATGCTTTATTTATAATTAAATAAATGATGAGACAATAGCTTAGGGAAGCTATTAAAAGAGTGTTAACTGGTCACTTGGTGGAGGAGACTGGGTGGAGAGTATACTGACAAGTGGTAGCATCCTTGAACTACTTCTAGCTATTACAGGTGGCAACTTCCCTATATTTGTGGTCATGATTCCCCAAGAAAGTGGAATTGGAGTAGGTGGCTCATTAAGTAAAAATTGACCCAGAAGACCTAGGCATTGTTATAAAAATTCCCATTGAAGATAGCTAAGGATGCTCATTCAGGGTGAATGAAGTGCACATGAGAAATTTGATGGAGGGGACTTATTGAAGTGAGTTTGAGGGGTTAACTGCTGAGAACTAAATTTATGCAGCTGTCAGGATGAATTTCTTACTGTTGTAAGTAGGATTGAATTACTGTTGTAATTTGACCAGTTATGTGACATAAGGTCTTAAGCATACATCATTCACCCAGTACTCTACTAGGAGGACCAAGAAATAGGCTCCAGGGTCCCGAGGAATTGCAGACTAAGTTTTCTCCAGGAGTTGGTTGGGAGGAACAACCTCCTTAAGTTGTTGTCACCTTATCATTTGACATGTTTTTATTTGTTTAGGTTATTTATAATTTATTTACTATTTTTAGCAAATGTTTACTAGTTTTTCAAAAATATGCATGTTATTATTTTGTTAGGGTTTATGCAGAAAAGAGTATTGTGTATTGATAAAATTAGTGATTGTCGATTATGTTTAAAATAGTATTATTATTTCTAAATGAAAAGTAAATAGAAATAAATTACCACACTGTATTTTTCCATGCCTTGTATAGGCAGTACTCTAGTACAGCTGGTTTATTAAGTAGATGTGATGATTTGTTTATCAACTCTGAATGAAAAATGTAAATGATTTCTTTTAAATTTTGTATGTGAATCATTACAGAAAATAGTAGTACTTGCTCTATCTACTGAAAGTATTTATATTAACTAAATTTTAGGAAAAGAACTGAATATATATAATAATCATTGGTAACCATACTATTCACAGAACTATTACTAGTACTAATATTATTATGAACATAATAAATAAAGTCAAATAAACCAATATAGGAATAGTAAAGATAGTACTTAGGGTTTTACCTAGCTGATACTTCATAAGTTATATAATAATTTATTCGAAGTCACGTTTATATATTGTTTTTGAAATACATATGTTGTTTTACTGTAACCCTTGAAATTTATTTAAGGTTTACAAGAGGTACGTTTTATCCCTGAGAACATACTTTCGCATTTTTAATCTTAATATAGAATTTAACAGCTGTAAATAATTTCTACTAAAACTAAAAATAGAAAAAAGAACTAAACCATTTCTGTAAAAATCCATCTCATTACCGAACTATAGGTAACTAAAGATAATAACCATTCTAGGAGAAAAATCGAGTAAGTAATTCACCTAATAACATGTATAAAATTCAAACAGTAAAAATCACTATAAATAATTTATATCAAATGAATTTATAAATTAAATAACACTTTTAATAATTTAATAAAGACAAAATTGAATAAGAGTAATGGATTCTGGCCTTTATAAATATAAGTCGAGGCATAGGCCTGTTCAAAAATTAAATTATACAAAACAATAAAACAAAATAATAACCATTATTTTTCCTTACAAGTGGAAAACCTTATATCTAATTACTAGTCTCGTTGAACCAGACAGTGATCGAAATATTATCATCACAGCTTAAGCTGAGTGTGAAAAAATAATGTTTTTACATCTCCAAGGCCATAAGGTGCTTTCAAGAAAATCACAAGTCACGGCTACTACAACCTTTAAGGATTCTTTCCATAATACCCTTTAGGGTTTAAAATTTATACACAAACAAAACAACGTAAAGAACAAACTAACAAGTAAAAACCCTGGCCAAATCCATAACTAGCAGTGAATCATTCTCATCTTCCAACAACCACATCAATGCAGGAGAAACCCCTCAGTGAAACCGGGGCTTACCAGGGTTGCATGGCCGTGAATGGGAGATTTGTGCTTTCAGCTAACCCCATTTGCCGCGAGAAGAGACTTGCATAGAAGAACAAGATTTTAGTTACAACATTTAAATATATTAATATTTGTAAACCTTCTTGAAGTATAGAACTTGACCGGTAGTTACCTTATAAGAAAATCGTTGGAGAAGTTGTGGACACAAACAATTGGAGCAAATCGATGGCACCTAGAAGAGGATTACCATAGATAAATTTGTTGTGAAGGTTACAACTGAAACCCTAAGTCACTAATCTAAAGGAAGACGAGCAACACTCCAGCTAGAATGAAGAGCACTCCTTTACAAAGCTCTGTCCACCATTTTTCTGTCTTAAACACCAACTCATGGTTCTTGAATCAGTGAAGAAAAATTGTTCTACACTCACAACACTCAACAGTAGTATTTAAGCTTTCAAAATTTTACCTTATGTCTTCACCAAACAACTCGCAGTGTTTCTTGTTTGAAGGAAGTCTGCATTCAAAAGCTATTGTAGAGTCATGGTGGCCATGAGCTCGCAACTCGGATGCACACTGTCAAAAGAACTCTCTCTCTTGCAAATGAAGGGTTAGGGAAAAACTTAAATTCAACTTAACCAATGGCTTTTACACCTCCACGTGTCCACCAATATTTTTCATCCTCGTGGGTATCATTTCAATAGTCCTGTATGAAATTTATAATCTACATTAATATTCTTGCAAATCAAACGTTAATCATTAAAATAATATCATATTTTGATTTCTAATAATGTTTGTACTTTGATCATTTCGATGCCAAATCTATCAACCATGGTAATAAGAAAAGATTGTTATTTTAGGGTTTTGTTATAAGTCACAATAGGGTAGTGTCTTTTGCTAACCTTGTTTTATCAAACATAGGTAAAGGACAAGTTTTAACCATAAACTACTTTAAGAAGGAGATATAATGACTCCTTGAGGTAACCTTTTTATTTGTTAAGAGTTGGAAGGTAAAATGTTAACTAGAACCTAAGCTATAACAAGATCTCCTATATTATTGTAAATGAACGTTCTTATCTCAAGATTTTACTAAAAAAACTTTTGTAAATGTATAATTTTATAGCTAAAAGGTACATCGGGATTCGAGGTGTAAGATACAATAAGAAGGAATCAAAGTAAAAACTGTAAGAGTTTAAAAAGGCATTCTTCCAACTAGGATTAGAATTTTGACCCACTTCTTTTAATCCAATGTGTATTTGGGGATGCTAGAAAATGCAGTCCATAGGCCCATATAAGAATCTCAGTGTAAATTTATCATCCAAACATTGAGTAAATAGATAGCATTAAAAGTGGTTTTGGGTTATTTATTGAGAAAACAGTGTTTACAAAACCCTAGAGCAAGGGTAAATGTGATAGACACCAAACATTATTGAATGATCTAAGCATAAAGATGTGAACTTTATTCTTTCTATTTAAACTCTAGATTATAATTAATGTAATCAAGAATACCAGTGTTCATTAGAATTTTATTCTTAATCATTCAAATGATTTGATGTCATTTTGATAGTATTTGATCATGCTTTTTCAACCCATGCATATGCAGTATTTGTTGTAAGATATTTATGGAGTTGTGACGACTGAAAAAGATCGACGTTAAATCTGATGGAGACAAGATGCATTTAAACATTCTTAGTCTAGTATCATATTTATGATAGAGAAGTATCTTCTTGATCTGAATATATACATATTATTTTTACTAGAAAATACACTTACCTGTTAAAACCTGTAAAGAACCATTAGTCCCACTTTGTTAGCTTTAAGCTAAGTAAGACCTGATCATCCCTAAGAAACTTCCCCTACTTGACAGAAGAAATCAATAGTATACCTAGCATGAGTAAAATCCAAGTTTCTTTTTTACTTTCTGGAAAATTACAACTGCTAAGTTGAAAATGATACTAACACAGATTTTAAAGACAAGCCTCTAGATGATACAAATTCTTATAAAGGAGTAATCTATGTTTTTCTTACAAACTGTTTTATAGAATACTATGAAAAAGATCAATATGATAGTATTCTATGAATACTATAAGCTGTTGCAATGAGTCATCCAAGAGACACCGCGGATCAACACAGAGGTTGTTGACATGTATCACAACTGGCTTGATTTTATTGCGGACATGCATACAATCTATTTGAGGCCGAAAGGGTTTAGAATGGATAACTAGGATATTCATTCATTCAGGATGACAGTGCAAGATGTAGAAGATGTCATCAAAGACTTTGATGAAGAGTGGAAGAAGGAATTAGAAGATGCCACAACAAGAAATGTACCAACAGATACCACACCGATAGATCCATTAGACAAAGGAAAAGGTCAGGTGGGTGTCAAGAGGAAAGATGCAGTAGAAGTGCCACTAGTGGCACACAAGAGGAAAAAATCCAAAGCCTCAAAGCCAACTAGAGAGACCACACTAAGAGAGGATGACTATGATCTCATCGCATCGAGATTGAAAGGGGAGATGCAGGACTCATTTCAGGTGATGCAGACATCACATGACAAGCTGCAGAGCACGTTAGATAAGAAGCTTCTAGAGTTGAAAGCACTAACTGAGAAGACTGCCACGATGCAGATTCTACTAGTCAAGGAAAAAACAGGAGAACTCTCAACACCATCGATTTCCCGCGAGGAATTCGTTGCAAAGGATCGCACCAATACAGTTTTGATACCTCCAAGGAGCATCCGATTCCCTGCTTCGATGATTGGTGTATAGATACAGGTTAGACAACCTATCAAGGTTAATCTGGCACAGTTCCCTATTGACCAAATACAGATGATCCAGCACTAGATAGCCGTAGAGCTCAGGGATAGAGAGCTTGCAACTTATAAACAGAACACACAGCTAAGACAACAGAATGCAGAGCTCACTGCAAGCTTTCAAACAAAGGTGGAGGAGTTAAGACAATATGAAGAAAGAGAACAGGATCTAAGTTAGGTCCTGCAGAACATCACATTGGAGTCACCCCAGTGTAACATCGAGTTTTCCTTGCCTCTAACACAGAAAGTAAGAATAATTGCAGATAGAGCAAAGGCCCTGGAAGACACAGTGGTCAATATGGAGGAAGACCACAAGGCATAGATTGCAGAGCTTGAGGCTCGAGCACCAGGCACGCGTGAGGTAAATAAGGAAGCAAGGGCACAAGACTTTAGACTCACTTTAACACAGATGAAGTGTCATACAGATGATGTAGAGTCATTGCTAGCTAATGCGATGAAGACATGGTCGGAGCTAGAAGAGTTCCCAGATAGACTGGATTTGCAGTAGAGCATCTAGAACATAGAAAATGCAGTAGCAGTAATGAAGGAAGAAGTCAAGAGCTTAGAAGCTCTTGCAAAGATGAATAAGACGACAGAGATGAACCATTTGCAACAGGAAGCGCAGTGGTTGCGATAAAAATAAATACAATTCAATAATATGCTTCAACTGTATCAAGAACAAATCGCAGAGCTGGTCGATGCGGTTTAGAAGAAGGTCAAGGAGTTCACTACAAGAAAAAGTGAAATTGATAGCACAGAAGACCCCCTGATTAGTCAAGTTATGCTTGAAGTGGCGCAAGACTGTGTCGAAGCTATGGACAAATATGTTGCAGGACTCAGGGAGAAATTCGCAAGGACTTTGCAGGAAGCCAAGGAGAAGCTACAGAAAGAGAAACCAGATGTTAGTGGCTTGGGGACGAGCCACAAGTAAGTGTTAGGGGACTGTTGGAGCAAGGCCATATGCAGGGCCATGTGTCCACCAATATTTTTCATCCTCATGGGTATCATTTCAATAGTCCTGAATGCAATTTATAATCTACATTAATATTATTGCAAATCAAACGTTAATCATTAAAATAATATCATATTTTGATTTCTAATAATGTTTTTACTTTGATCATTTCGATGCCAAATCTATCAACCATGGTAATAAGAAAAGATTGTTATTTTAGGTTTTTGTTGTAAGTCACAATAGGGTAGTGTCTTTTGCTAACCTTTTTTTATCAAACATAGGTAAAGGACAAGTTTTAACCATAAACTACTTTAAGAAGGAGATCTATTGACTCCTTGAGGTAACATTTTTATTTGTTAAGATTTGGAAGGTAAAATGTTAACTAGAACCTAAGCTATAACAAGATCTCCTATATTATTGTAAATGAACATTCTTATCTCAAGATTTTACTAAACAAACTTGTGTAAATGTATAATTTTATAGCTAAAAGGTACACCGGGATTCAAGGTGTAAGATACAATAAGAAGGAATCAAAGTAAAAACTATAAGAGTTTAAAAAGGCATTCTTCCAACTAGGATTAGAATTTTGACCCACTTCTTTTAATGCAATGTGTATTTGGGATGCTAGTAAATGCAGTCCATAGGCCCATATAAGAATCTCAGTGTAAATTTACCATCCAAACATTGAGTAAATAGATAGCAGTAAAAGTGGTTTTGGGTTATTTATTGAGAAAACAGTGTTTATAAAACCCTAGAACAAGGGTAAATGTGATAGACACCAAAGGTTGTTGAATAATATAAGCATAAAGATGTTAAATTTATTCTTTCTATTTAAACTCTAGATTATAATTAGTGTAAGGAAGAATACCGGTGTTCATTAGAATTTTATTCTTAATCATTCAAATTATTTGATGTCATTTTGATAGTATTTGATCATGATTTTTCAACCCATGCATATGCAGTATTTGTTGTAAGATATTTATGGAGTTGTGACGACTGAAAAAGATCAATGTTAACTCTGATGGAGACAAACTGCATTTAAACATTCTTAGTCTAGCATCATATTTATGATAGAGAAGTATCTTCTTGATCTGAATATATACATATTATTTTTACTGGAAAATATGCTTACCTGTTAAAACCTGTAAAGAACCATTAGTCCCACTTTGTTAGCTTTAAGCTAAGTAAGCCTTGATCATCCCTAAGAAACTTCCCCTACTTGACAAAAGAAATCAACAACATACCTAGCATCAGTAAAATACAAGTTTCTTTTTTACTTTCTGGAAAATTACAACTGCTAAGTTGAAAACAGTACTAACACAGTTTTTAAAGACAAGCCTCTAGATTATTCAAATTCTTATAAAGGAGTAATCTGTGTTTCTCTTACAAACTGTATTATTATCTACTAACCGTTAGGGGTACTTTAGCGGTGAAATTTGACATTTTATGTCAAATGAAAATTTTTAATTGTTTTATGAATTTTTGAGTTACTACAAATACCTACAAAAGTCTAATTAGGAACTAGTTAAAAGTTCCTAAGTTAAAGTATTAAAAATACCCAAATTAAATAAAAAGAGTTAAATCAAGAAATCAAGGATTCTTGCTTTAACTACCCCTTTAACAGAAAATTCCGTCTATAAAGTCTCAAGCCAAGGAAATGCTTGGGGACCTGATCTAACTTTTTGGAGTCATTATTCTTCTTGCTAATTCTCAAGAGAAAGAGTTCTTGGAGAACATTTCAATAAGAGGAAGAAGGAGAACTGATCCAAACCTGATATACCAGCTAGGGGAACCTTACTTGAGGAGCTCTAAGCTACTTGCATTTTGGAACCAGCTTGGGGGGATCCAGATTGAAACTAGGAATGGTTCTCGGTCATGGTTGGGTCGAACGTGGTAGTTCCCAAGTGATTCAATCATCTAATATAGAGGTCAGATATTCCTATGAATTTTTAATGTTGTTTATTTCAATGTCCAGGTTTCATCAAGTAAAGGAGCTTCCATTTACAGGTATGAGGATCTGGACTGCCTATTTCATTTCCTAGAATAAGTGCTGGCTAGACTAATCAAATGTTTACATTATATTTTCTAACCCTATGTGCTTTTGTTTCTATCTAATTCTTTTAGGGTTTACATTTTTAACTATAACCCTAGGCTATAATTTATTTCCTGTTTCAATATTATCAAGTGATTGGTAATTTTTTTTAGGCTTTACTTATGTATTTTATTTTACTGTTTTAATATTTTTTTCTTACAAACTAAGAATTATATCAAATTAAAATACCTAGTTGTTTATTTCCCTATTTACTCTATTGACATATTTCATATTGTCGGCAGAGCCATGTTTAAATAAAATATTAGTTCAGATCTAAGCTTAAATTAAAACCTATATTTAATTACCATTAACAAATTATAATAACAAGAAACTAACTAGTATACTATTTATATATACATAGTATCAAGGATAAAACAATAATATAATTCTAATCTATCGACATTGTATTTTCCATCCAAAAATAAATTATAAACATCAAATACTAGAACTAAGATAAGAACTAGAAAAGACCTTTCCAAGTCTATATAAATACACATTATCATGAACCAAATAACAGACCAAGTAATCATGAGGCTATAAATGGTCCATGATTTTAACTATCTATACTAGTTACTTCTATGAAGTATAAACAATAATAAATTTATTAACATTACAAGCCATGGTTTAAGAAACAATTCCAACCCTACAATATTAAAATCCACGTAAACATAAATTGCATGTCATAATATGTTGGAGCAGGGCCCCGCAGCTATAGGAAAAGCTGCTATATCGGAACAAGAAAGTCAAAGGAAATAGTACCTAAAGCGGCCAAGAAGAGAGCTCAACCACTGCATTTAAGGCAGTGGCGACGACAGGCTAATATCCAGCCAAGAAAAAGATCAATATGATAGTATTCTATGAATACTATAAGCTGTTGCAGCGAGTCATCCGGGAGACACCGCAGATCAACACAGAGGTTGTTGACATGTATCACAACTGGCTTGATTTTATTGTGGACAGGCATACAATCTATCTGAGGCCGAAATGGTTTAGAACGGATAACTGGGCTATTGGTTCGTTCAGGATGATAGCGCAGGATGTAGAAGATGTCATCAAAGACTTTGATGAAGAGTGGAAGAAGGCATTAGAAGATGCCATAGCAGGAAATGTACCAATAAATACCGCACTGATAGATCCATTAGACAAAGGAAAAGGTCAAGTGGGTGTCAAGAGGAAAGATGCAGTAGAACTGTCACCAGTGGCACAAAAGAGGAAAAAAGTCAAAGCCTCAAAGCCAACTACAAAGACCACACTAAAAGAGGATGACTATGATCTCATCGCATCGAGATTGAAAGAGGAGATGCGAGACTCATTTCAGGCGATGCAGACATCGCAGGACAAGCTGCAGAGCACGATAGATAAGCAGCTTCTAGAGTTGAAAGGACTAACTGAGAAGACTATCGTGATGCAGATTCCGCCAGTCACGGCGACAGCAGGAGAAAGCTCAACACCATCGATTTCGCATGAGGAAGTCATTGCAAAGGATCGCACCAATACAATTTTGATACCGCCAAAGAGCATCTGATTCCCTGCTTCGATGATTGATGTATAGATACAGGTTAGACAACCTATCAAAGTTAATCTGGCATAGTTCCCTCTTGATCAACTATAGATGATCCAATAGCAGATAGATGCAAAGCTCAGGGATAAAGATCTTGCGACTTATAAACAAAACACGCAGCTGAGACAATAGAATGCAGAGCTCACCACAAGATTTCAGACAAAGGCGGAGGAGTTAATACAATATGAAGAAAGAGAACAGGATCTAAGTCAGGTCCTGGAGAACATCACATTGGAGTTACCCCAGTGTAACATCGAGTTTGACTTGCCTCTAACACAAAAAGTAAGAAGAATTGCAAATAGAGCAAAGGCTCTGGAAGACACAGTGGTCAAGATGGAGGAATACCATAAGGCACAGATTGCTGAGCTTGAGGCTTGAGGACCAGGCACGCCTAGGGCAGACAAGGAAGCAAGGGAACAGGCCTTTAGACTCACTTCAACATAGATGAAGTGTCATATAGATGATGCAGATTCATTGCTAGCTGATGTGATGAAGACATGGTTGGAGCTATAAGAGCTCCCAGATATACTGGATTTGCAGCAGAGCATCCAGAACATAGAAAATGTAGTAGCAGCAATGAAGGAAGAATTCGAGAGCTTAGGAGCTCTTGCAAAGATGAAGAAGATGACAGAGATGAACCATTTGCAACAGGAAGCACAGTGGTTGCGAGAAAAAGAAATACAATTCAATAATATACTTCAACTGTATCAGGAACAAATCGCAGAGCTGGTCGATGCGGTTGAGCAGAAGGTCAAGGATTTCACTACAAGCAAAAGTGAAATTGATAGCACAGAAAACCCTTTGATTAGTCAAGTTATGCTTGAAGTGGCGCAATACTGTGTCGAAGCTATGGACAAAGATGTCACAGGACTCAGGGAGAGATTCGCAAGGACTTCGTAGGAATCCAAGGAGAAGCTACAAAAAGAGAAAACATATGTTAGTGGCTTGGGGAAGAGCCACAAGTAAGTGTTAGGGGACTGTTGGAGCAGGGCCCAGCAGCTGTAGGAAAATTTTCTATATCGAAACAAGAAATTCAAAGGAAATAGTACCTGAAGCGATCGAGAAGAGAGCTCAACCACTACATTTAAGGTAGCAATGATGACAAGAGGGCTCAACTACCCTCATGAATGGAGAAGGAGCAACGGGCTGAGGTATTGAAGACAAAGGACAGAAGGGGAGCAACTGAGGAAGCAATGCCTATACCCACGATCAGCGCTGGAAAGCGTGGAAGACTGCAGAAAGCTGTAGTGTGACCAGTAAGCGGCAGTTCAAAGTACAGATAGGATGACTATCACAATTAGGGTTTTGGGTTACTGTTGGGATAGGACCATAGTTTTGTATCACGGTGAGACCTTCGGGCCACCTATTTAAGCATGTATTTTGTATTGTAAAAGGTTGTTCAGGGTTGGGTTTCAGGTTGTTACTAGTTCTCATCAGTATTGTAAGACCTTGAGAAAGAGTCGAGCTCTGGTTCTGTTGTTATGTCTATAGTTATCTTACTGTAACCAGTAGCCGACTCCTTGAACATGAATGTAACAATACACAGGGATTGAGAGAGAGAGAGAGAGGATATATTGTAAGAAGAAAGCATAATAAGAAGAGAGGAGATCTAAGACAGAAGGGCTCCCAGCTGAGTGCATGGATTTTCCCAGAAGATCTCAAGCTGCATAAGAGGTTACAGCGGAACTGTGTTACTCTCTCAAGATATAATATAAACACAGTTCCTGTGGACGTATCTTCCTCCCTGGAAGTGAACCATGTAAAATCCGTGTGTTGTGCGACTGTTTCATGTGATTGTGCTATGCTTATTTGCTATCTATTATTCGTTACATGAATGTTTCTTATCAGTTAATGAATGTATGTATGCTATCATTTAGTTGCAGTAACATAGAAGGTTAAATGTGAGTTGAATGTGTTAAGTATTATGTATATGAGTTTATCAGTGCTTGATTCAAGATAGCTAACAGTTATAGTGTTAAGTGACTTCTGTATATTTAGTTCAGCAAGTTGAGTGTGATTAATGTTAAGCGTGTTAGACTATAGAGGCTAAGCGAAGTTGTTTAACACCTTGATGAAGGTTAACTGAGCTATTATACCCAGAGAGGAAGCCTCTGGACCTTGAGAGTTGATGAGCATATTAAGTCTTACAGTAGGAAATATCACGGCTTAGAAAGGTGATATCGCACTGTCGAAGGTGTTGTGGTATGAGATATCGCAAGTTAATAGTTAAGCAGAAGAGTAAGTTTGCTCATCATCCTAGAAGCTACGATGCGATAAGAGCCATTCCCATAGTAGAGTCAGCTAGGAAGAGGGAAATAGCCCGTGCTGAGAGATACCACTAGTTAAGTAGAGTCAAGAGAACCCAGGATGCTACAGAACCTAGTTGAGGAAACATGATTCTTCAACCACCCCATCTAGGATCACTTCGGGTGAGACTTTAGGTCGTTCCACGGTCTGTCGCTGAAAGGGCGAGTGAGCTAGGGGTTTTGTTGGTACAATAAAGTAAACCCGAGTCTGCACATTTAGGACCAACATAATATTACCTACAGCAACCATTGTAATAATAACCATAGTATTGTTTTAATGTTAATTTACGAACTATATATTTAAACAAGAAATCCCAGGATCGAATCCTGTGGACATTTCGAATTCCAATTCACATACCATAAAACACGACACCCGTTATATTAAAAAAAAACAAGAGCATGTAATACACAATAATCAATTTATAAAACCTCATTACAATAAACAACAACCTCAGGATCGAATCCTATAGAGTCTTTCTACATTTTATAAATCCACGCTATACACAGTTTTGTATGTGGGATGTAAATATTAAACTAATTCTTTACATAGAGGTCGTAAGACTTTTACATTTCATATACACTATAACCCATGGCCTGGACCCCATAAATAATCAGCAACAAACTAAAAATAACTATTTCAACGCTTAACCCTATCAACGAAACAACCTACAACAAAATTTTTCCATGCAGGGTTTACACCCATGGTCTTCTTTGCACTTGTTTTTAAATACACATTAAATATTAAAAAAGTAAGTATGCACCCATCTATGCTATCACAACTATGATGGTGATTTCCAATGCCATTCACGGCGTGGCCTCAAAATCCATCAGCACTGATTATTTAGTCATCCACTTAACTAATATAACCAACAAAGGCTAATGCCATATAAAACACAAGTATATTAACCATGAAATCAAAACGCAAGCATGCATTTATAAAATGCATTATAAATCCATAATCAAGTTTACACAATCATTTCCTTTGGCCATAGTTCACATAACATAAATCAAAATACAAAGTATAAAATACACACGGATCCTGTCAAGGGTACCGAGGTTCCCTCCGCTGCTAAAATTACCTTTTTTAAATACATTCCATTACATTAAAAGATCAAGCCCGAAGGCCATCAAAACACCTTAACAAAGCCCAATTCTATCGTTGTACAAAACACATAGTTCTCTCAGACACAGTCAAACCCCAAAATCAAACGCATCTATTGGAACCAGACTCAAGCAAACACCAACCAACGACGAGCTAAAACTCAGTCTCAACCATAAATCCAAGAGGTGACAAGTGAAGACTTGTTAAGAGGCTTACTGTAAGGTATGGATTTTCCCATGGCTTGTTTTCAAACTAAGAATCATGCCCATCCTCGCCATCCCTCTAACCTGCAACCATGGCACGATAATGATAATGAGAAGTATGAAATCGTTGAATAAGCTACAACAAACAACAATGCTATGAAACCAAAATGATACCATACCTGTCATTATCCTAGAGGTCGCATTCTCCATACTGCGCAAAGGCAAAGGCTAAGCAACGAAACTGCAAATGACCAAACCTTGTCGTGGATCCAAGCTCTATGTTGGGCTACTACACCTTCCAACGCACATTAAAGGCACCAACCTGGTGTCCATTAAAGACCCCCAAACCCAGTTCTCTATAGTTCTTATGTGTTACAATATCGAATGCCTCCATTTCATGCAAAGTTATAAACCCCATGTGCAATGGTTTAAACTCGCCACCCCTAAGTCAATACAAGGCATAAGTATCACATACATCACATACTATAGGCTCTAAGCCTTGGAACCATGCTTATCAAATTCCTTAGGCTCTAAGCCTAGGACCATGGCATATAAAAGATGCCATGGCATTTTTGTTATTTAGAAATCCAAGATTGGTCTTTAACGAAAGAGTATAAAACTGTTAAGAATAATACAAGTATATGTTATTTCATTTAGTAAATTAGACACATAATAAAAGTATGTTAAGACATTAACAGATCTTATTATGTACACCATGAACAATAAGTGCCACGTAATTAATAAATATGGGTCATACAAATAATAAGTGCGTTGATTACCTCGTAACTAGCACAAAGTCTAATAAAAAAAATAGTGAATGTCACTAGGACAGAACTGTAAGTACAAGTGCTAGTGATCCAACACTCTTCACTCCTTGACTAGCTTTTCCCACACTAGGTGGACCTGCACGTAAAAAGGAAGAAGTGCATTAGTTCAAAAGAAATAAGTAAGCCTACTATACAAGTAGAAAATTTTACCTCTCAAGCAGTTACATGAGGGAGCTAGTCCTACCACTCCACCCACTTTGGTTCTGAAAACAAAGTTAAGTTAAGACCATGTATACAATGATAAGCACATGTAAAATAACAATGAAGTACATAATCAAAGTATCTAACATACACAACAATGCATAACCATAAGAATAGTATATTAATCAACATTATGACATTATAAGTAAACATAGTAATAATCATAACTGAAAGTAAGGAAGTAGGATGTAAGAACATCTTACGACAAATCAGAAGTACAATAGAGTACAACACATTCCACAAGTTCAATAATGTCCAGAATAGGTAGTTTTAACTAGCCTAATAATTTTTATTTTTATTTTCAATTTTTGGGGACATTATAGGTCATATCAGAGCCCAGTTTCAACACTAAGAGACCAATGGGTGTACCAAACATTCATTGCAAAGACAATAATGTATGTTTTTAAATATTGTTAACTAACAAAAATTTTAAATTTTTTTCAAATCCAGGAGTTTTTACATAATAGTTCATATCATGAACACTGAATAAGATGACGGCTGACAAGGAAAGATGAACACCCCCACCGAGGAAGCAAAATTGGTGGTGGAAATGAATTCTGATATTTTGAAGACAATACACAGTCTTCAAGTAGAATTGCAAAGTTTCAGAGAAGATAGTCTTAATGAGAGAAAGGAACAACAAGCCATTAATGAAGCATTATTGAGAAATATGATGGGAGGAAGCCCATAGGGGAAACCCACTCATTCCGCAAATAGGTCCAAAAGGGAACCTTACCATAAACGAGCTAGCATCCCAAGAGAAGAAGAAAAAGAGGAACGTACCCCTGAAGCTCCGAAAGGAGATCATCATAGTCCTTCCATTGATGACTCTCTTTCTCCATGTAGAAAAAATCAAAGAAGCGGTGAAAACCTTCTAGGGAGAGTTTAGAAAAATAAGAGCACTGACCTATGAAGGTGAAGTAAACACAGGGGAGAAAGATGAAGAATGGTTGTTGGGAATGAGAAAAAAATTTCAAGTTCATAAATACTCCAGCGGGATGAAGGATCAACTTTCCATCTATAATTTAAATGGAAAAGCAGCGAGATGGTGGAGAGATTTGAAATACTCCTAGAAAAATGACCTAAGGGAAATACGTTGGAGTAACTTTTGAAAAATATTCCAAGAGAAATATATGTCGAAAAGGTTCTTTGACAGAAAGGTGAAAGAGTTTCATGAGATACGTATGGGATCCATGACTATGGATGCTTTTATTAACAAATTCCTAGATCTGTTACATTATGTACCATACATTAAGGATCAAAAGGTAAAGATCCAATAGTTTTTAGGATGTCGTCCTCCCAACTTTCGAGAAAGGATTGAATTCGACATGCCAAAAACTTTGGACACCACACTGCACAAGGCTAGGCTCTACTATGAGCATGGACAAATAAAGCAAAAGACCATGAACCAAAATAGATATGGGTCTAAGAACTTATCTGATAACCACAAACCAGGGTTTAACTGACCCCCATACAGGGAAGAAAACAATAGTTTTCTAGCGAACAAGAACTTCAACAAATCAGGTACGAAACCATACGTACTAGCTCCAAATGCTAACACGCCAGTAGCAACTAGGGGAGCCAATGCTACCCCGATACAGATCAAATGATGGAAGTTTAGTAGGCCTCATTATGCCTAAGATTGTAAGAACAAAACCAACAAGGTTTTGCACAACTTACAAGAAGAACCAACCATAGAGGACATAGCTGGAACCCCACAGATTTATGCATCATTGGATGGATGACAGGAAGACAATCAAGCTACCATAGTTAAGATAGAAAGTAAGATATTGAACACTTCTATTTCAATACTTATTTACCTTGACTCTTTCCAAAGCTATGTTGTTGGCACCGGGATTTGAGCCCCCAAGGTTGAGCAAGGGGATGCCGCTCCTGCGCAACAGCAGAACCGCTTTAGACTGCACCTCTAGCCCTGCACAGTTAGAGAGGGATATTTCATTTGTCACTTGAGTCTACTCCACATAAGGTTGTAAATATTATGTGTCACCGGAGTATACTCTGCATAGGATTTTCAATCGGCATGATCAGGGGGCTAGGATCCTGAATGGGGCAAAGTATGTTGAGGAGAGGTGCATGGTGGGATCACCATGGGCAAGGAACCATGGGAAAATGGAGTCAAAACCTGTGTAATAAATGATTACAAAGGGAAAGAATGACATGGGATTGCAAGCAGAGGCAAGATAGCTGCTGATTTCCCAATCAGGAGATATTTAGCGAGTGATTAGAGGACAAGAAGGGACAGTCCATCGCATGGAGAACCAGCGAGATGAATTCCATGCAACTTTAAAATAACCATTGGTCAATGCCTGGAACAATAGTAGGAGCATAGCGAGTATGAATTTCTAACCGTTATACACTAAGTTGTAGACATGCCAAGCAATCAACAAACTGGAAGGGAAATAGGAAACACATTTACATGTAAAGGAAAATACATATTGGGAAAAGCAACGACACATGAATTTCTACCATGAGAAATAGTTCTTTCACAAAGATTTGTTCATACATAGGTATCAAGTTTTACAAATGGGGAGCCTCAGCTTGGGAATGTTTCCCAATCCAATTCACTAACTGCTTCCTCCCTCTATTGGGAGCATTTTTATACAATACTATTGATAAGACTACCAAATTGAAGCTATTACAAGTTTCCATCAGGAATTAACAGTGAAAGGAGTGGACTATTGCCATGTTTTACAAATATAAACAAACATTATCATGCTAGCGGCTGCATTCGATCTGGGTAACATCTTGACGTGTCCGGCTGTCATGATGGATGATGAGTATGATGCCTCCCTCTCTGCCTGAAACATGTGCTTCCACTGTGTTCAAATTCAGCTTTCTGCATGGTCACATGCTGGCAAAGTGGTTGGCCTCCTTCGCTGGTCCCATCGCATCCACCACCTCCTTCCTCTCCGGGTAACACTATTACCTGTGGGATTTGGAAGAAGTGCCACATCGCTTCTAGTTGATACAGGCCTATGGGGCGGTTTGTCATTCTTGTACTCCTCACCTCTAGTGAGATGAGCTCTCCCAAAGGCACAAGGGTGTAGCTTATCTACAGTAGCCCCATCACCCCTGGTAAGTGGACTTCACAAACCATGCTGTTAGGGATTTAAACCCCTGACACTCCCATCCGAGAAAATGTTTATACATGGAAAAATCGATGACTGTCCCCTTCTGCAGAGGATTTGGTGGCCACGATGCTATCAGGGTTTCTGAAAAAACACTTATGGGAAGTAGGTGTCCATACCTTGCATCGTTGGAGATGTAGGTATCACATCTAGGCCCCGATGGCTAGTGTCATCATTGGCATGCAAATACCAAGGCGACAAGTGATTATGGCACCTTCTCACCAACCATCAATGCCCCCATATGGACAATCTTCTCAAACAAGATATTCATCATCAAACTCTATCAGGCCTTTGCAGATTCATGGAGAAAATAGAAATCAGGCTCTAGATATATGTTAGTTCACTCTTGTTGAACTGAAGGAAGTGTTTATAGGGCTTCAGGACTGATCTTCGCAAAGGCTGGTTAACATTCCTACACATTTTGTCATCGATTGTATTTGGTATCAACATGTACGAAGGCACAAACAAAGCAATTCTTTACTTGCTGGGGATCTAGTCATTTGGTTTTATCAACCGTGGCACCTTACTGTCTGCTGTGTGAAGCAGTTGTGGATGCCATCTAGTACAGTAGATTCATGCTGCATATTTCATGAACTGGATGCTCCCACATTTCCTTGTTCCTTTGAAGTGGGAAATGGAATGGTCCCTCGCTTCGTGTTGGCTTTGCCTCGTGTGAGCATTGGATTTTCTGGCTATTTTCCTCATTTCCGTAGGTCGTCTCACACAAAATCCACCTATCCTTTCATGATATGACTCTGCCATAGGGATGATTCCACCACTGCGCATGCTACAAATGGCATCAAATAAATTGGCCAATCTGCGAGAGTGTAGATTACACGCGTGAACATCTCCTCCGTTGTCATCTCCACATTGGATGGGAAATATGAAACTCGGGAGTCTTCTTAGTCGTCCAATCAAATGAATATTTTATGTCCACTGTCCACGTTCCATTCATCCTGCCACCAAATTTTCTCTTTTGAACACCGCGTGCAGGCAGTTCTTGATCGTGACATGTTCTTAACCGTCGATCGAGATCAACCTTTCACGCAGTCGTCGATTTGAGTGGGCCCCACCGTCTTTCACAATGGGAAACTTAGATATTTTTCCATGCTATTTTGCATTGCGAAATGAACCCTAGCTGTAGATTTATCGCTTTTCTCATCGTGGTTGTTGATCTTCACGACCTCTACCATTTTTTCATGATTTGAGATTGTGGTTTTACCCGCACAAGTATAGATCACGAAATTAATTTAGGCCACAAATATTCCCTGGATCTCATCTCAACCGTTGAAGGCCTTCGACCATTAGCACATTTCTCAATCCAAGACAGAAGTCTTGACCATGCATATTTGCTCGCACGAAGCGGTTTGGAGCCATTGATCCACCTTCGATCAATCACAGCCTTTGATTATGAACTCTACCCAATGTTAATAGCATGCCTGCTGCTTTCCTCGTTGAAGGGTAGTCACATGAAATTCAAGGGACTGGGACCCCTACTGAACCTTTGTCAATCCCTTATATCAATCTATTAAAAATAGAGTGTTAACATATGTTTTGCCTAAAATTGTTGATGTATGCAAAATGGGAAAAATAAAACATGATAAACCTTGGTTGGTTTAGTTAGCCGTAGGTATGAAATGGAAAGTTTCAGAAATAGTTAAAGATGATGAGGTAAACCTGAATGGATTTCCAACAAAATTAAACCTAAGCATCCTACCCTTAGGATCATATGATATACTTATTGGCATGGACTGGTTGGAACATCACCATGTCATGCTTGATTGCTTACACAAGTCAATCTTGTGTATAGATAACTAAAGGAATAAGGTGAAGATTCAGGGCATTCCAAAGAAAGTTTCTGTCATGAAAATATCTACATTACAAGCAAAGAAATGCATTAGGAAAGGCTGCAAATTGTTTGCAGTAAACAATCGAGACATAGAGTTTGAGAGAGAACAACGCATAGAGGACTTTCCCATTCTTGTAGAATTCAAGGACGTGTTTCCCAAGGAAATGCTTGGATTACCTCCAAAACGAGACTTAAAATTTTCCATCAAACTGACACTAGGATCAGTTCTAGCTTCCAAATCCCCTTACCACATGAGTGCACTAGAATTGGTGGAACTCAAACTAAATTTGCAAGAGTTGATAGAAAAAGGGTATATCTAATCAAGTGTGTCACATTGGGGAGCAACGATACTATTTGTAAGGAAAAAGGATGGTATGATGCAAATGTGCATCGACTACTGTGAGCTTAACAAAATAACTATCAAGAACCAATACCCACCCCCTAGGATCAATGACTTGTTCGATCTGGTAGGAGGAGCTGAAATCTTTTCAAAGATTTACCTACAATATGGATACCATCAGGTATGGATTTACGATGAGGATATTCACAAAACCACCTTTCGTACAAGGTACATGCATTATGAGTTTGTAGTAATGTTGTATGGGATGACCAATGCACCCGCAAACTTCATATGCATGATGAACAGTATATTTAGTAAGTATTTGGATAAATTTGTGTTGGTATTTATAGACGACATCCTAGTTTACTCTAAGAGTAAAGAAGAACACAAAGAACACCTTCGCATAGTACTACCAGTGCTATGAGAACACTAGATTTATGCTAAGTTTAGTAAATGTTATTTTTACAAACCACAGATACAGTACTTGGGTCACATTATCTCCGAGACAGGGATAGTTTTGGACCCAGAAAATATTACAGCCATAGAAGACTCGACTACCCCTACTAGTGTCACTGACATTAGGTCCTTTTTGGGACTAGTTGGTTATTATCGAAAGTTCGTTGATAACTTCTCAAGAATATCTTATCCCATGACCACTTTGAAAAATAAAGAAAATAAGTTCTTATGGACGACCAAGTGCGAGGAATGTTTTCAAAATCTTAAGCATCTTTTGATGACCGTACCGATACTATGGATTGTGGATCCTGATGGGGATTTTGTTGTTTGCACATATGCAAGCAAGGAAGGACTTAGAGGAGTCCTCTTGCAGAATGATCATGTGATTTGTTATGAATCATGAAAGTTAAAAGAAGTTAAAAGAGCATGAGAAGAACTATCCCACACACGATCTTGAGTTATCCGCCATCATCCACACTTTGAAGATGTGGAGGCACTACCTCATGGGAATGAAATTCCTTCTAAAGATGGACAATATGAGTTTGAAGTATTTATTCAAACAAATGGATTTGAATGTGAGGCAAGCGAGGTGTTTCAATTTCCTTAGCGAGTACTATTTTGAGCTAAAGCATATTAAGGGCAAAGAGAACTAGGTTTCTGATGCTTTGAACCGATGGAATCATATGATATATGAGGTGAATTTAAGTCAAATTGATGTAGATTTGCACAAGAGGATTAAAACGGCCAACAGAGTTGACCCTTTCTATGTAGAAATACTCAAGAAAGTCTAAGAGGACAGGTTGTTTCAACAACAAAAAGATTACAAGGTAGACGAACAAGGACTATTATGGTCCAAGGAGGGATTGTATGTTCTAGAAGAAGGGGAAATTCGGTCTAGCATCCTCATGGAATTTCATCGGGAACCCTACTTGAGGCATCCACGATATCAAAAGATGATATTTGCCATCAAGAGACACTTTTTCTAGCCTAAGTTAAAGTCCAACATTGTGATGCTTATCGCAAAATGTCAGGATTGTCAGCTGGTCAAAGCTGAGCATCAGCATCCTTTGGGATTTTTGTAGACATTACCCATTCTAAAACAGAAGTGGGAGGTCATTAATATGGATTTTATAACTAATCTACCGAAAAACAAGAAGCAAAATGATTCTATCTTTGTAGTAGTTGACAAATTGTCAAAATCAGCACACTTCATTCCAGTGAAGTTGACCTACCAGGTAGTACACATTGCCCATATATTCTTGAAGGAGATATTTAGATTGCACGGGATACCCAAGGCAATCATATCAGATTGAGATACAAAGTTTACGAGAACCTTTTGGAGGTCTTCATTCTCCGTATTGGAGATGCAGTTGAACTTTAGTACTTCTTATCACCAGCAGACAGATGGGTAGATAGAAATGGTAATCCATATTGTTGAGGACGTGCTTAGGATGTATGTCATGAACAACCCCACTAAGTGGGAAAACTATCTGTATCTTGTAGAGTTTGTGTATAACAACGATTAACAGACTTCCACCAAGATGAGTCCCTTTGAGGTACTCTATGAATGAAAGTGTAGAACACCGGTTACTTGGGATAGCCCAGTGGATCAGCTCATATTAGTGCCTGATTTATTAATGGACTTGGAACAGTTGATTACCAAGGTCCAGGTGAACCTCAAAGAAGCACAAGACCGCTAGAAAAGTTACACAGATCAGAAAAGAGAAGATAAAGACTATCAAATAGGAGACCATGTCTACTTTAAAGTAAAAGAAAAACTAAGCTCATTGATCTTGGAGAGGTGCGGTAAGTTAGCACCTAGGTTTTGTGGACCTTCTGAAATAGTGGCCAAGAAAGGGCTAGTCACATATGAACTAGCATTACCTGCACACATAAGAGTCCATAATGTTTTCCATTCATCATTGTTAAGGAAATATTTTTATGATACTACACATGTAGTTGATTGGTCATTATTATAGGTGGAACTTGAAGGGAAGTTTTCCCTTGAACCTATTCATATATTAGACAAGAGAAAGGTGCAGCTCAGGAAGCGCACCGTAGTACAGTTGAAAGTGCAATGGAAGCACTTCGAAGCCGATGAGGCTACTTGGGAGAATAAAGCCACCATGAGAAAGATTTACCTTGCCTTGTTTCATGATGTCATTCCAATTCCCTATAACACAAGGGACGATGTTGTTCTAATTGAGGAGGGATGTAATATCCTGAATTTTGGACCTAACACTTATAGGCATGAGCCTATTGATTATGATGTTATCTTGATGTTTTATTNATATATATATATATATATATATATATTCTTGTTTGTGTTGGGAGTGGACCCTAAAGCACATGATTGATGAGATGTTTTGTGCTAAGCGAGGATCTCTAGAGCACATGAGTAATTAATGTTGTGTTGAGCGAGAAGCTCTGGAGCACATGAGTATTTATATTTGTGTTGAGCGTGAAGCTCTAGAACATATGAAATTATAAGCTAGAAGTGTTGGGCATAAGCCTTGGAGCCTTCCATGTTGATGGTGAGTATAATCTGTGGAACATCGAATCCTTGGCCATTGTATCCCTATATGCATCGTACAAGTACATCCTAGCATTAGTCTTGAATGAAGAGCTCTGGAATTGAACTAAGTTTGTAACTCCTTGTTTTTTGCGTTGAGTATGGGCTCGGGTAAACGATAGGAGTTACTAAAAATAATTAAGATTCCCGAGTGAAAATGACTCGAGAAAAATATTGATCTCATCAGACTTATTTATAAGTGATTTAATGAAATTCAAATCTCTATATTCTCTTCAAGTACTGAATAACTACAATGTTATACGAGGGAATTCAACATGAAAGGATGTTTAGAGTTTCCTAGCCTAGTAAACCTAACCATCTACCTAATGATCGTAATGAAGAAGTGTCATAAGTCTAGGGATCATAGTATATGATGCCCAAAGAAAAATGTAACAAATGTTATAATATTATGTATTTTATACATGGTATGTATAAAGAATAAATGTAGTAATAAATGAATAATGTAAGAAAGAAGGAAAATCTCCATCCATTATTATTTATTACTAAAAGATAATAAATAGTATAATACCTACAAAAGTCTAATTAGGAACTAGTTAAAAGTTCCTAAGTTAAATTATTAAAAGTACCAAAATTAAATAAAAAGGGTTAAATCAAGAAAAAAAGGATTCTTGATTTAACTGCCCCTTTGATTGAAAAGTCTATCTATAAAGTCTCAAGCCAAGGAAAGGCTTGGGTACCTGATCTAAATTTTTGGAGTCATTATTCTACCTGCTAATTCTCAAGAGAGAGAGTTCTTGGAGAACATTTCCCTAAGAGGAGGAAAGAGAACTGATCCAAACCTAATATACCAGTTAGTGAAACCTTACCTTAGGAGCTCTAAGCTACTTGCATGTTGGAACTAGCTCGGGGGGATTTGGATTGAAACCAGGAACGGTTTCGGGTCATGGTTGGGTGGAACGTGGTAGTTCCAAGTGATTCAGTCATCTAATACAGAGTTCATATCTTCCTATGAATTGTTAATGTTGTTTATTTGAGTGTGCAGGTTTCATCCATTAAAGGATCTTCAATTTACAAGTATAAGGTTCTGGACTACCTATTTCATTTCCTAGAATAAGTGTTGGCTAGACCAGGAAAATGTTTACATTATATTTTCTAACCCTATGTGCTTTGGTTTCTATCTAGTTCTTTTAGGGTTTACATTTTTAACTATAACCCTAGGCTATAATTTAATTCCTATTTCAAGATTATCAAGGGTTTCATATTTTTTTCTATTCTTTACTTATGCATTGTCTTTTACTATTTTAATATGTTTTCTTACAATCTAAGAATTATATCAGATTGAAATACCTAGCTGTTTATTTCCCTATTTACTCTACTGACATATTTCATATTGTCAGCAGAGCCATGTTTAAATAAAATACTAGTTCAAATCTAAGCTTAAGTTAAAACCTAGATTTAATTACCATTAACAAATTATAATAAAAAGAAACTAACTAGTATACTATATATATAGTATCAGGTATAAAATAGAAATATAATTATAATCTATCGACATTGCATTTTCCATCCAAGAATAAATTATAAACATCAAATACTAGAACTAAGATAAGTACTAGTGAAGACCTTTCCAGGTCTATAAAAATAAACATTATCATAAACCAAATAACAAACCAAGTAATCAAGACCCTACAAATGGTCCATGATTTATACTATATATACTAGTTACTTCTACGAAGTATAAACAATAATAATTTTGTTAACATTACGAATTCCTGGCTTAAGTAACAATTCCAACCTTGTAATATTAAAATCCACATAAATAGAAATCACATCTCATAATATTACCTATAGCAACCGTGTAATAATAACCATAGTATCATTACAATGTTAATTTACAAACTATCTATTTAAACAAGAAATCCCAGGATCGAATCCAATGGACATTTTGAATTCCAATTCACATACCATAAAATAGAATGTCCATTATATTAAAAAAAAATGCAAGAGCATGTAATACACAGTAATCAATTTATAAAACCTCATTATAATAAACAACGACCCAGGATCAAATCCTGTAGAGTCTTTCTACATTTATAAAGCCATGCTATACATACTTCTGTATGTGGGCAATAAACATTAAAATAATTCTTTACATAGAGGTTGTAAGACCCTTACATTTCACATATGTTGTAATCCATGGCCTTGGCCCCATAAATAATCAACAACAAACTAAAAATAATTATTTCAATGCTTAACCCTATGAACGAAACAACCTACAACAAAGTTTTCCCACCATGGATTTACACCCACGGTATTCTTTGCATTTGTTTTTAAATACACGTTAAACAATAAAACAGTAAGTATGCACCAATCTATGCTATCGCATCTACGATGGTGACTGCCAACGCCATTCACGGTGTGGCATCAAAAGACATCAGCGCTGACTTTTTAGTCATCCACTTAACTAATATAACCAATGAAGGTGAATGCCGTATAAAACATATGTATATTAACCATGAAATTAAAATGCAAGAATATAATGACATCAAGGCAACATACATTTATAAATAGTCTTATAAAGCCATAATAAAGTTTACACAGTCGTTTCCTTTGGCCATTGCACCATTGCAATAAATGGTGTTACCTGTTCACATAACATAAATCAAAATACAAAGTATAAAATACACATGGATCCTGTCAAGGGTACCAAGGTTCCCTCTGCTGCTAAAATCACATTTTTCAAATATATTCCATTACATTAAAAGCTCAAGCCTGAAGGCCATCAAAACCCCATAACAAACCCCAAGTCTGTCGCTGCACAAAACATAGAGTTCTCCTAGACATAGTCAAACCCCAAAATAAAATGCATCTATTGGAACCAGACTCAAGAAAACCCCAACCAGTGACGAGTTAAAAATCGGTCTCAAACATAAAGCCAAGAGGTGACAAGTGAAGCCTTGTTAACAGGCTTACTGTAAGGTATGGATTTTTCCACAACTTGTTGTCAAACTAAGAACCATGCCCCTCCTTGCCATCCCTGTAACCTGCAACCACAAAATGATAATGATAATCAGAATTACTAAATCATTGAATAAGCTACAACAAACAACAATTTTGTGAAACCAAAATGATACCATACCTTTCATTATCCTAGAGGTCCCATTCTCCATACTGCGCAGAGGCAAAGGGAAAGCAACGAAACAACAAATGAGTAAACCTCGTCGTGGAGGCAAGCCCTATGTTCGGTTGCCACAATTTTTGACATGCATTAAAGGCACCAACATGGTGTCCATTAACGATCCCCAAACCCACTTCTCTATAGTTCTTATGCATTACAATATCAAACGCATCCATTTCATGCAAAATTATAAACCCCATGTGCAATGGTTTAAACTTGCCACCCCCAAGTCAGTACAAGGAATAAGTAACACATACATCCTATACTATAGGCTCTAATCCTTAGAACCATGCTTATTGAATTCCTTAGGCTCTAAGCCTAGGACCATGGCATATGAAATATGTCATGGCATTGTTGTTATTTATAAAGCCAATATTGGTCTTTAACAAAAGAGTATAAATCTATTAAGAATAATAAAAGTATATGTTATTGCATTTAGTAAATTAGACACATAATAAAAGTATGTTACGACATGAACAGATCTATGTACACCAAAAACAATAAGTGCCACTTAATTAATAAATATGGTTCATACAAATAATAAGTGTGGTGATGACCTCATCTAGCACAAAGTCTAATAAAAAAAACCAGTGAATGTCACTAGGACAGAACTGTAAGTACAAGCGCTAGTGATCCAACGCTCTTCACTCCTTGACTAGGTTTTCCCATACTAGGTGAACCTACACGTAAAAAGGAAGAAGTGCATTAGTTAAAAAGAACTAATTAAGCCTACTAGACAAGTAGAAACTTTTACCTCTAAGGCAGCTACATGGGAGAACTAGTCCCGCCACTCCACCCACTTTGGTTCCAAAGACAAAGTTAAGTTAGAACCATGTATATAACAGTAAGAACATGTAAAATAACAATGAAGTACATAGTCAAAGTATCTAATATACACAACAATGTGTAACCATAAGAATAGTATACTAATCAACATTACGACATAAGTAAACACGGTAAACATAGTAATAATCATAACTGAAAATAAGGAAGTCACAACGTAAGAAAATATTATGAAAAATCAGTAGTACAATATAGTACGACACATTCCGCAAGTTCAATAATGTCCAAAATAGGTAGTTTTAACTAGCCTAATAAATTTTTTTTTTTCAATTTGTGGGGGCATTACAACTGCGAAAAGCGGAAGTCGGGATTCTAACCTTTATGTTTCCACTTTCCACCTTTTCCTTTCTTTCTAAGTCATTGATATTTGGCAGAATTTGTTTGAGCCACCGAATCTCAAACTATGTAAAGTGGAAGTTAGGTTTACCAATTTTCACAACCGAAATTAGCCCTTTCCATTTTTTCGCTCCCTCCCTTTTACTTCCCACCTTTCCTAGATTATTGATCTATGTCAGAGAAATTCTCAGTCATTGATGAGAAATCGAAAGCAAATATTTTATGTATGGCATGTTTCCAAGTTCATGCCTAAGGATTTTTAACCAAACTGACACTTTAGGCTTATGAAAAACCCTTATGATCAAGCTTCTTGGAAAGACTTGGTATGTAGGGGGGCTTATCTGAGTTGGGAAATAAGTGAAAAAATAAAAAATGGAAGGAGAGACCCTAAAATGTGAAAAAAATTGGGGAAGCACTTGTAGTAGCTACAATTGGTGACTAGTTAGTGAACACGGATCTCTAAAAAAAACTTCTTTGAACAACAATATTTCTATATGGTATTGTACTACGATCCTTCAATGATTACTTAAATGTATTTCCTGAGACTTCTTTAAACCGATTTATTTAGGGATGAAACTTTCAAGCATCACATTTGATACAATTCTTTGGGAGTAGGGTAACCAAGATTTTAGTGTCTTGATAACTCTCCCGAGGCTGGAGTATGAAGTTGATTTTACCCCCTGTCTTTAAGTTTCCACCAGATAAGACTCCACAAGATCATAACAGAGTAAGACGGATGTATTCGTGTGTTCCTCATTCCCATGCTATAAGCATTCTTTTAATGCTTTATTTATGACTAAAAAAAGTCTTCTAAGTCTTCCTTGATTTCTTATTTTTCTTTGAGAATTTGGTACAGGTTCTTCCATTCACAATGTCCTTTTGTGTGAGTCACAAAAAAAAATTCTCATCATGCTCACGGACGGAGAAGAACCGTGTTGATATTTGTTGTTTTGAAAACACTTTTGGTTTGGATGATTTATTTCTTCAGCATCATATATTTAATTCAAGATTGAATATTTCTGGAAAATTGACTTTTCAATCTAAACCTTTTGGCCTTTGATTTGTAGCAATGGGATGATTTTGAATACCATACATCCATCAGACCTGCTTCCTTTCCATGGGTCCATCATGATATGATTCCTGATACATGTATTAATGTGAGAATGGATCAAACCCCAAGATAGTACTCCAAACATCTGAGTCTTGGTTATTTCACAAGGCTTATAATGATTCAAATGTGGGCTTAAATATTAACTTCCCTTTCCATCACCTGCCAATAGTTAAAGAATCTCATTATGATCGAACTTTACCATTTTCTCTCTCCCATAAGCAATTCCTGACATCCAAATATTTTGAGTTTAATCAGATACCTATATTTCCAAGCACCAAAAAATTGAGCTAGTTTATTAAAAGAAAACAAAATAAGGCTATGAAATAAGGTGAAACAAACTAGAAAAAAAAAATCAATAAAAACAATTTTATTTATGTACAAAGGTTTCTAGATCCTAGGAAAAGTAACGGTTTGAGATAAAGGGCATTTACAGGAACACCTTATTTGTGTCCTTGTAAATATTTCAATTTGTAAGTTGCAAGGCCTGACTTTTCAGTGATTAGATAAGGTCCGACCATAAATGTTGGAACTTTGTGTGTTTTCCCTTTTCTGCATGCGGATTATCCCATTTCAGAACTAGGTCTTCTACATTAAAGATTCTTGTACCATATTTTCTTTTGTTGAACCATATTTTGATGATAACTTGATGTTGATTGAAATTATCTTTACCTGTTTGCTATAATTCCTCTAGTTTTAACAAAGTGTCAATTCGTTCTTGTAAAACATCACTACTGGAACCCCTTGAGGCTTGAGCTAACTGTTAGGATGAGAGAAGAATATTTGGGGGTAAAATAACATCTTTTCCATATACCATAGTATAGGGAGACATTCCTAAGTAATTATTTGGAGTGACCCTATCTGCATGTAGTGCATTTTGAAGGGTTGAGTGCCAATTTATTTAGGAGTGACCCTATCTACCCATAGTGCATTTGGAAGGGTTGAGTGCCAATTTACTTAGGAGTGACCCTATCTGCCCATAGTGCATTTGGAAGGGTTGAGTTCCAATTTACTTAGGAGTGACCCTATCTTCCCATAGTGCATTTCAAAGGGTTGAGTGCCAATTTATCTTATTTTCAATAACACTTTTCTTCAGAATTCAGATAAAGTTATTATTTGTTGATTCTACTAAACCATTTCCCTATGGATAATAATTTGCAAAGTAATGTAACTTAATTCCCTTTTTGTAATAAAACTCTGTTATTTTAACAGATGAGAAATAAGATGCATTATAAAAAAAAGGAATATTGGAACTCCAAACCTGGTCATAATATTCTCTTACAGAAGTTGATGACCTCATCCTCATTTACTTTACGCAATGGAATTGCTTCCACCCATCGAGTGAAATAATCTGTTTCCTTAAGGATATACCGATGTTGTAATGAAGAATTCAAATTAATTTTCCCAATTACATATATGCCCCGTTGTTCGAATGGCTCTGAAATAGGAATAGGTTGTAGAGGTCATTTTTACATAAGAGCCCTTTTTACAAACATTTCTCTTGATGGATCAAATGTTGTAGTATAATATTCTATTAGAGATTCATTAACTAGTTTCGTTGTAACACTAAACCTATTCAATATAGCAATGAATCTCTGATTAAAGTCTTGGAAATTTTCTTTCTTTTCCATCCTCATAGACAATAATTATTTCATGAGAGTGGCTAAATATTTTTGGTTGCCAAATTTACCTAAGAATTCCTTTTCAAAACCATCCCAATATACTATTAAATTAGCTTGCAAAGTAAAGTTCCAGGAAGATTCTTTAGGTTCAAAAGTATATGGAAAAAGTATACAAACAACATATTCATGGTCAACACTTAAAAGAGTCAAATCCATATAAAAAAAATTTAAGCGATCTTCAGCAGAGACACCCTTTCCAGCATCAAATTTTGGTAATACCTTTTCTAGGTGCTTAGGTAAGTCATGCAATTGAATAGCCAGGTTGAGTGGCATTCTTGCTCTCCATGCAAGTTAATTAACAACATCAATGATTTGAGGTGGATGTTGTGGTGGATATTGGATGAAAATAGAAGTTTCAAGGGATTGTGGATCTAATTGATCAAGACACTGAACAATTTCTTGGATGGATATATCTACCAGTTCTTCCAAATTTTCCACAATAATTGAATCCTTAGTGTATTAGGAAAATTTCTTGGAAACTTTCTTTCTAGTTAAAACAAGGATAACTTTAAACCCCCCAATTTTATTGATGTATGACCTACTATGTATCTTAAACTGATCTACTTCCTCAAATGGGACAACATACAAAAATTTTGATTCCTATTCTCCAGAACTTGTCTGTTCTTGTTCTTGTTCTTTAAATTCAGGAAAAAGGTCTACAAGGAAAGTATTTTCTGATGTTGTTCCAATGTAATATTATCTAAAAAATGGATTTCCTCTACCATCCATACACTAGCTTCCATCCTTCTAGATCCAAATCTGTTGATTCCTGGAAATATCCCAAGTAGTGACAATAGGGATTATCCCTGGTACACAATCCCAATTAGATAGTCCACCGTTTGGTGTGGGGTATCCGTTCAGTTCATGGTTTCAGCTACCTTAGATCAAATTGTTTAAATATTTTACTAGTTACAACCGAGTACACTATTATATGATTTTCTTGTTTAAAGGATGATATGCAGATGCCTAAGCTAAATGCAGATCTAATCTTAATCTAAAACTTGTCTATATTATCCCTGTAGGGAGGAAATTTAGAGTTTTGAGTAATATACTACAAATGTTCATATAAGTCTAAGAGACAATTGTACCAACAAAATAATCACATTCACAGCAGAAAGAATACCAAATATAGATCGGATATAATTAAACCATTTATTACCCTATCAACACAGACATTAATACATACAACAGACCATTCATGACCAAAGAAATAGTTCTAGAAGGTTAGAACAATCTCACTGTACCATGTACATAAGCAAGAAGAAATAGTTCTATTGTATGCATTCCACACATTCCATTTAAATCTCTATGCAGGACTCTGTTCCAACAAAATTATCCTTCTTATTAGAAAAGAGTTATCTCTTTTACAAAATAGTCCAGCATTGTTCCTCCAGCCAAAATTCTTTCTATGGTGCTCTGTACTCCTATTCATACTATCTCTATCTGTCACCGTGGAGATTCCCAATGTTCTTATTCTCCCACTTGGATAGATACAAAAAGTTTCATAAAACAAGCAAATAAAGAATTATACTAGCCTTTCCCAGCTAGAAAAACACATGTCCAAAATTCCATATAGTGCTCAATAAAGAGAGGAATACAAATTTGTGTCAACCCATTTTCATATAGGATTTCGATATCGTATCCCATTAATAAATCCCATTCTAGCTCACTAGAAAAATGGTTGAAGGAATGTCAGATCTAAATCCATTGTGAACTTCAATTGTCATAGGGAATATTTCATAAATTATCTCTCCTGCCAATATTTTCTTTGCCCACGCTAGTTCGCCATGCGAAATGGCTCACAACCATTGATCTAACCATATCTTCATCTGAATCATTGAAAGATACATCCTTTAGTCGATTTTTCAATCCTCCAACTTGACAAACGTCATGCTTATTCCTATAGTGAAATCGATTTTGACCATAGATCAAAAAGTCCCCTACATCCCTACAGTTCAAAAGTGCAGGGTCTATAGGATTTTGCAGCCCTGAAATATTCCATATTCCGTGCACATTTTGGCTGTGAAATACACACCCACCATAGATCTCATATCACCTTTCATATTCCCCATTGATTTGTGTAGGTCCTACCCACACCCACCATAGATCTGATATCACCTTTCATCTTCCCCATTGATTTGTGCAGGTCCTACCACATTTCACCAATCTAATACCTTTATTTCTCCTTGATTTTAAAAAAAATAGAAGTCTCCAGGAACTAAATCGATCTGCCATGAATCACATCCATCCAAAGACGCAACATTTACCTCATATCGCAATCTCCCATCCTAACATGGTGAACAATAATACCTGTAAGACATAAGGAAACATGATGAGAGTTATATATGATCTGCATACAAGAATAATTTTCCAATGATACTGCAACTAATAACCGTATTTTCAATTGTAAGTTTAATGATATGTGTTAATTATTAACAGAACAAAATTAATGATTAGTGCCCAGTTAGGAAATCAATTCTAGTTAATTTAATCTTCAAGAGGGAGATTTCCTGATTTCCGCAATGGTTTTTAGTAAAAAAAAATAGAGGTTGGACGGCTCAGATCATCTCAAATATGGATCGAGTTTGATTTGAACCGTTAGATCATGAGGCCCTGCAAGCTCCTTTCTTCTTTTCCCTAGACCATTAATTTTATATCGGAGTCATCCTTAGCCATTGATCTTATTTTGGAGCGATTTTGGACTGTTGATTTGAAACTATGGAAAGCGAAAGGCAGGAATCTAAAATTTTCATGATAAAATTATGATATTTCCATCTCTTCTTTTCCTCTTCCGCCCTTTTGGAAAACGAAAATGGGAATATCAACTTGTTTCGACATTTAAATTTTAATATTTCCTCCTTCGCTTTTCCACTTCCTCTCTTCTGGAACATGGAAATCGAAAATCATATTTTCCAACATTTTATGACTGAAACTTTATCTTTAGTTGCACCATCTTTCTAGGTCGTTGATCTATGTCGGAGCAATTATGAACCGTTGATCTAAATTCTATGGAAACAAGAAAGCGGGAACTCTAAATTTTTGAACATAAACTTTCATATTTTCACTTCTGCTTTCCTCTTTCGTTGTTTCTGGAACGTTGATCTCTATAAAAACCTTCTGGGCCATCAGATCTCGATCTATGGAAAGTAGAAGTCGGGATTCTAACCTTTTTGTTTTTTCTTTGCTCCTTTTCTTTTCATTCCAAGTCATTGATATTTGGCAGAAGTGTTCTGAGTCATCAAATCTTAAACTGCGGAAAGCAGAAGTCTGGTTTACAAATTTTCACAACCAAAACATGCCTTTTCTATTTTTCTGCTCCCGAACTTTTACTTCTCACCTTTCCTGGACCGTTGATATATGTAGCGATTCATAATCATTTATCTGAAATCGGAAGAGGACCTTTTATGTATGGAATGTTTCCAAGGTCGCACTTAAGGATTTTTTACCAAAATGGCACTTTAGTCTTAGGAAAAATCCTTCTGATCAAGCTTCTTAGAAAGACTAGGTATGTAGGGGGGGTTATATGAGTTGGGAAACAAGTGAAAAAATAAAAAAATGAAGTAGGGGCCCTAAAATGTGAAAAACATTGGGGAAGCAATTGCATTAGCAACACAATGTTCTAAAAAATGTCATTTTCATCATTTCCCTAATGGTTTAACCAAGCCATGGTATCTTTACACCAACACCACTTGAGGTTTATTTGGTTTTGACTTAAATTTAAAGCAATTTTAGGAAGTCTCTCATTTCCCATGCTATTTATCATATGCTTGTACATCATGTACCTAGTCACAACCATCCTCTCGATGGGGGAAATACCCACTTCTATGAGGAGAATAGGATAAGGAGTATTGATTTTAATTTTGAGGTTATAAGTTATAACTATAATAAATTAAAGTTGTAGTCTAAATATTCTAATTTTTCAACCTTTTCCTAGAATACTTATTTTGTTGAGAGTCCGGTTGAAAATCTTCAAAGAATCACACAATCACATATAGCTATGAAAATTGCATAAATTTTTTTCCATGGGGGTGTCTGGGGGCATTGATATGTCAACATTATTAGAATAAATATTCTCATTAACCTACCTTAACTTTATGCATTCATAAAAATTGTCACAAGGTTCGATCAAAACCTGATTTTGAGGTAGTTTACGTGGCGTCTAGGTCAGTGTTTGTCGATGGGAATCAAATTGGTACAAGGGAGTTTTTTTCAAACAACTTAGTCCATCGAAAGTATAAATTTTCTCAAGTTACTACATCGATGGAGGCTAGTTTTGGGTATGCTCTATCTTAGGACGGCTCTTCACATGAAAACCTTCATTGTAATGGAGGAAGAGCTTTTCCCTTTGATTTGTAGGATGGTTTCAAAGTGAGAAGTAGAAGAGCGAGAAGTTTAGAAAAGGTAAGGAGTTATGTGGCATGAGAAATGATGTGACATAAAATATGGTTCTTTATGTGTCATCAAATGCTTTGGTGGGGAAACTAGAATTTGTTAAGATGTCAAGGTTTAAGGTTTTAGAGTGCGTTAGAGAAATGTGAGAGTCGCTTTTAAAGAAAGTGGTAAGGATTGTCATGTTGATGAATGGTTGAATTTGTTTCATTTTCTTGTCAAATGAATATAGAAATATTATCGCTGAGATATTTTGGATCATTGAGGGAGGTCCTCTTATTTTAACTCGGTGGCATGTGGGTTTTAACCATTGGAACGTAAAAATGAAGAAGATAAATTTGTGGGTTTTATTACATAGCTTCCACCTATATTGTCGGTGTTTATAAATTTTTATGGATATTGTAAAATATATAGGGTGTTTTATTCTTATTGAAGAGAAATACTTATTGGAAAATGATTGTTGTATCCCTAGAATGCTAGCTGAAGTTGACGTCTTAGAAGGGCTTCAAGTTGAATTAGACGTGGTAAGGGAGGGTGACACTTTTTCATAGAGGATTGATTGTTGGAGGTTACCCTTTAGGTGTCCTAATTAAAAAGATCCAAGACATGTTAAATTAAACTTCCTGGACCCTCATTTTGAATATCTAATTAAGGAGGATCTTTATCCTTTGGAGAAATATAATGATGTTGTAGAATCAATGCTAAATTTTCCCATCCATTTGGATGTGAATTCGACATTGGATTTTATTGGTAAATTTTTCAATCAAGTACTTGTTCTATAAAAATTCTTGTCAGATGATGTGATTTCAAATTCTCTGCTTGTAGGAGGTTAGTTTTTCAAATTCTCTTCTTGTGGGAGGTTGGGATTTTTGTAAAGTGATTTTTTTAGGGGATGGGTGTTCGAGCCTTTCATCTTTTCCTAGTAAAGTTTCAAAGGTAGAGTCTGGAGAAAGGGTTGTGTTGAGGGAGTAAGTTGTTACTTAAGCATTTTTTTGTCTCAAAAGGAAATTGATGGCTTGCATTTAAATCAGTCACAAGATTGTTTGGAGGATGTGAGAGAAAATATTGGTATCGAGGAAGAGTCAAATTTTCCTCTTTCATAAAGGAATTCAGATATTCCTTTCGAGAAGTATAGAGGTAAGGAGGGTTCAGGTTTACACCCCTTATAGTCTAAAGGACAGGGTTTGAATATAGAAACTTCATGATCCCCTTTGAAGTATAATTGTAATTCTTTTTCTCCCAAATATTTTCCTAGCCTCTTGTATTCAGTTTATCCAAAGTTGATTCAAAACTATTGTGCGCTGATTGATGGAAATATGGAGACTTGTCGATTTCTATAAGATATAGGAATGTCACCGTTAAAAATCAGTTTATAAGAAGAAAGGAACAATTATTTTGGAAGAAGATTTACAAAATATTTTTTTTAATCCTAAGCTTGTGTTTTTTTTTTCTGAAGGGGTCTTGGGAAATCAGATGATTCTTCAGTTTTTACTAATAATGGGGCTCATCGTAAGGATGTGTTTCTTGAGGAGGTTATCAAATGAACCTAATAACTTTTAATATCATATGGGTTTTTAATTCACCTTAAAGAACTGCATTAATAAGAATTTTAGATAGGATAAATCCTTGGGTGTTTACTCTTTAGGAAACGATGGTAAATGAGTCTTATGCATGTGATTTATTTTTTAAAATTAGGCCAAATTCGAAGTGTTTTTCTATGGAGTTTGTGGGTCTTTATGAGGGTCTTATTATAGCTTGGGAACCTTTTATTGTCGATTTATATGTTTTTCTTGAGGGGGAAATTTGATGTTGGAAGGCAAGTTATTAAGCTTTATTTTCCTGTCAGAATTATTAATATTTATGACGCATAGAATCACAAGAAAACCTTCTGGGAAATAATAAGAGATGCATGTTTTCTTAATCACAAGGGACTCATTCTTGGAGTTGAATTAAATTTAACTTTGGCTGATTCTAAAATTTGGCAAGCTAGTAAATTGAATGATATATGGCATGCATTTTTCACTTCTTTCTTTGATTAAGCTAGATTGGTTGATATTGATCCTTCTGTTTTGGGTTGAACTTAGACAAATGGTAGGTATGGTGGTGCTCGTATTGCTAAGAGATGAAATAGATATTTTGTGTTTGATTATGTTTGCGATTATCTTGGTCATTACATATCATGGTTAGTTTCTACTGGTAGTATTTTATCATAGATCTATGGTTCTTGGATTAAACTACGAGAAGTCCTTTACTTCTTTTCCTTTCAATTTTAACAGGGTTTGGTTGGAGGAAGCTTCATTTTTAAATTTGGTTAAAGATAAGTGGAAGAATTTCTCCAAATCATTGCAGCTTACCCCTATGTTGTGTTTCTTGAAAAAAATTATCTTCTTAAAATGGAGGTAAAGATATGGGAAAAGGAGAAGAAAAAGGAATCCATGGAGATGTTGGAAATGATTGAAAAGGAAATTGATATTTTGGAGGATGAGCTAGTGGAGGATTAGTTTTCCCCATCCAAAAAGTGATATTGGTTTATCTTCATACTAAAAGGGAAAATATCATTTTTCAAATGGAATATATTAAAGAGACATGCAGTGTACCTTGAGGCTAGAGTTATTAACACAAAAAATTTCCATAGGTTCACCAACCAGATAAGGATTACAAACTCTATATGGGAACTAAAGAATCAAAGTTAGTCTTTTTTTAGTTATCCAATATCAATCAAGGAAGAAATTGTGTTTTAATTGAAAAATATTTATAGTTAGGATAAGAGGCATAATTTAGAGAAGTAGTTAAAGCATAAAGAATTATCCTAATTTTTTCACTGAGGAAGAAGGTTTAAAGGTGGGTTTGGTGGTGCGTGTTAAAGAAGTTAACATGTTTTATATGATTTTATCAGTGAGAAGATTCCTTGTCCTGAAGGTTGGATGATGGAGATATATTTACACTTTTTTTATTTGTTGGGGGAAGAGATTACTCTATTTGTGAATGAATCTCGAAGATCAGGGAAGATTGATCCGAAAACAAGATCTTTGCTACTCTATGAAGTTAACATGAATTGCATAAAGAGCATGAATGAAGCTCACAAATCGATAAGAAGAGAACCAAACAGCATATACAACATGGACATAAAGACAACAAGTTGATAATGGATTTCATCCAGGATGGACTACGTCTTCGGGCCTGCTTCTCAATAGGAGGGACGATCTATAATCTCAGCATAAGGAAAAATACATGGCAATGATACAATGATACCTTGGCGACAATTTTTAGGAAGAGAACCGCTGCCCAAAACACAACAAGAATGCTTCCAGCAACTCCGAAGCCTGAAGATGGTGTAAAACGAGTATAAACACTCGTACCTTCCTCCTGCAGAGCTACACAATCTCCCTTCTCTCCTTTAGCTACAAAGTCTCCACTCCAAATCATGAGTGACAATGGAAAATGAGAGGGTTTATATAGGCTTGTATGGAATCGTCTCACATGATCCTCATGGTTTCTCAAGTTACAACAATTTTGCCTAAATAGGCATGTGGTTACAACTTCCCTAAGTTGGTTTTCATAATAAACCAACATTTATCAATACCCCTTTAAAATGGCATTGGCTTTTTATGGTTAAAACCATATTATAATAACCATACAAAAACTATTTAAAACCCATAACCAAGTCGAACCCAAAAGTTTGTAAATAGCACGTGGTAATATGTGGTGGCGCACATATTTAGGTGGCATGTAACGTGCATGGGGTGGCACTCCAATCCATTTGAAAGTTTGTTTTAAAAAAAATGTGACCATGTTATAAAACGTATAACCATATCATGTGGGTTGTGGGTTGGAGTTGTAACAAACTCTCGTGCATTGAAAACCAAGCCCTGGCCTCTTTTTGCGCCATTACAAACGTCTCCACACTTAATAAACAAACATACCAATAAATATATGTAGCCCAAGTGGTGAAGGCGGAGCACTTATACGAGAGAGGTCACAGGGTCAAACCCCATGGAGGCCATAATTTTTTCCTTAGATATATTGGCCAATCCCATGCTGTCACATGGCATCCTAAGATTGGTCCACCTCATGCCCAGTCAATGTCCAGTCAACCGCCAAGTCACTGTCCGTATTGCTACGTCTCCATTCGTATGTCTAGTCACCATATGCTAGCTTGGATCATACTACCATGTGTCACATTGTGACTGGTCTGTATTGCCACATGTCACCCTTTCAGTGGTGCCACGTGGCACCCCATTTTTCCAAATTTGCCTATTTCATCAATACAACAGAATGCGATAACTTTCTCATACGAAGTTCGTTTGAGGTGAAACGAACGTCGTTGGAATCATCTCGACGAGCCCTTAGATCTGGTGCTAGTTTTGTTGAGATTGGAGGACTTAAAAATTTTTGCCTTCTTGGATCCTCCGAGATCAAAGATACCTTTCAGTCTAAATTCGAACTTATTATTTCACAATTCGAAGAAAAATAGGCCTGAAACTATCAGTGACTATAAGCCCATGTCCTTGCATTATGTTAATGTTTTGAGCAATAATGGTGATTCTTAAACATTACTACTTCTATCCATTATATCTTGAGGACATGTAACAATTAACAATTAAATCACACACAATAATTCATCCACAAGACGATATGTACCATGTGGAAAATACTCATAACAAAGCGGATGAAAAAACCCAACAATTCTTCATAGTATAATAAATAGATTGCAGTGAATGAGTTTTATAACATAAGTAGATTGTTCAATAAAAGAGAATATGAAGAAATAGAGAATATAGATGCATTGTATCAACCATATTGACTGCGCCATATGCCTAGAATATTAATAACAAGCCATAATTATTTCCATGAAAAACCTAGTGAATGGTTGCATGAGAATTAACCACTCATACATTACAATTTTGAATTTCCTTTTTGGAATAATCGAATCGTGCATTGATTATTCATCATTCACAACTAATGTGCAATACCTTCAATCATGGATATTAACCGTGATAGTTAACTGACATTGGATTTAACACAATCTCTAATTGAATACTAACAACTTAGTTAACACGATAACATAAGTGTCATAGTGCAATAATTCAAGTGTTGCATGCAACACACTTTTTTAACTGAAGTCTCTTCCTTTGATTAACTTAAGTGTCTTTTGTTATTCTAAATAATGTGTAAACACTTTAGTTAACTAGTCCATCTTTCTTTAATGATGTAGTTAACCATTATTAATTAAATCTTGTACATTGATGAACACTGATATCTTATTTACTTAACTGAAGTTTGATCATTAATAGTTCAACTAATACTTTAACTAAAGCATTGATTAAGGAATTCATATTTAACTGAAGCTTTATAACTTGAGTTCACTTTGAATTCTCTTTAATGCTTATTCTTTATCTTATTGCATGGTTGCTCATCTATTATATCATATTAAACTCAGAATAATTGTCACATTTATTATCGTATATATTACCCCAGACCATATATCCATATGCTAATGTAATTCATCTAAAGGTGATCAGTATCTAGAGGATACTTAATAGATTTATCCATTTTGAATGACCATGGTTAGTAATACATCACATAGTATAACAAATTTTCTAAGTAAAGTATGCCACCTCTGAAAAATGAGGATATTTGTAGGAATTAATATTACTCACAACTCTACTGTCTTGATATTACTCACAAGACCAGTCTTGATATTACTCACAAAATGTAGTATTGTAGAGTATTCCAATGTTTTGGTTTTCATTATATATTATACCAATCATAGTGTTTTCTTAGTTAAGAAGAAAAATGTATAATTTCATTTGGTCGGGAAATTTGGAAAATTTGAAATTTAATTTGGCTACTTGGGATAGTTTATCCTTACAAAAGTTAAAAGGAGGTTGGGGTTTAAAGGATTTAATTTTGTTTTATACTACTCTTTGTGCTAAAATATTTTAGAGAACTCTTCTTGTTCCAAGTTTATGGAACAAATTCATTAGCGCTAAGTATATGAAATCTTATTTTTTGTTTTGCTGGGTTAGAGAACCTATGTTGAAGTTTCCTAATCTTCTTATTTATGGAGAAGTTTTCTCAAATCATTGTTGGTCATCAAAGATTATATTTGTTGGAAGGTAAGCAGTGTTTTTCAGATCTTTATTGGTATTGACCCTATAGTAGGGGTGCAACGTAATGACTTATTGTCACGACAACTTATCTGTAAGCTTCATAAAAGAGATATTGTTTTTCTTGCACAAATTATAAATTTAAATGGAAATCCTGATATTTATTGGTCTTATTTCAAGCATTTGACTATACCTCGGTAGATGATGGAGGAATGGATTTCCTATATATATAGGCTAGGGGAATCGACAACTGAGGTTGGACAGGTACTCACGTGACACGAGGTCCACAGATCCATTCCTTCTACCACTATACCCCTAAGTGCCCCCCACCAACCTGCAAGACATGTGACACCAGTAAACACTGGTGGGATTTGATCTCATGACCTCCTTTACAACAAGTGACTTCATATCAAGTGATCACAATGAGCCACACTCGTTCGTGCTGAATGGAGTTCCTTTATTGGTTATATTGGTGAGGTGGGTATTTGTTTCATTGACAAATAATATTGGTTAGTATGGGAATCAAATTTAATCTCTAGTGAGGTCACTGCTAAATTTGCAAATGAGATTCTTGTGGAACATAGAATAACTTTAGAGTTTAAATGGTTGTACAAATTTATTTGGAAGAGTTTTATTCCTTTAAAGGTGAAATTCTTATGTTGGTTGTTATTAACATAATTTTTGTTTTGGGGGGGAGAACCTCAATCGTACATATTTTGTTGGACTAGGTTGTTTGCATATTTGTACGAAGGAAAATGAGACAGCAGACCATCTCTTTTTACATTATTCTTTTTTTCATTTTGTTTGGAATGAGGTTGGTAGGTTTATATTTGTATTTTTCAAGTGGAATTTGCATACTTTAGAAGACTATTTGTTGGATTGGTTTAATAGGAAAAATAAGATAAAGACGCTACCTTTTTTTGTTATATGGGAAGTATGGAAAATGCGAAATAAATGTGCGTACCGAGATGTAATTCCTTCAGTCCATTTTACAGTCTCAAGGATTTTAGCAGATGTAAAGGAATGGAAGAAGGATGCGTTTTTAAAGAAAATAAGCGTTACATTCGTCCTTCTTTTCCTGAAGATGTCATTCCTGGTTTTTTTGTCAATGCTCATCAGGATGCGAAATGTGATGTAGGTATTTTTTTTTTAATTAAAAGGGAATCATTACATTAATAATGAAATTTCATGTGGGACATCAAACCAATACGTCTGTGCCTATTCTTTCTCTTTGGAGGATTCTCTGGATTTCCAAGAGAAGAATTTTTTATGAGTTAAAGGTTTATGGTGCCTCAAATGTAGTTATTGACTGTGAAAATGGTTTAAACTCTCTACAATCGCTAACTTTTGACAACTAGTTGAGAAAGATTGAGGATTTGAAGATGGATTTTCAAGTTATTTCCTTCAAGGATATTTACACAATTTTTAATAAGGAATTTGATTCCATATTTGAGGAATTCGTGGTGTTTTGGTTGTTCATCTCCAATTTTTTGAAAACGTTGAAGGTGTATCATAGATGAAGGATGTTGCTCATGTTTTTCATGATGTTTTTGTTCATTTTAGCTGTCCAGCTTGTTTTTTCCATGAAGGGATGGATAGTTTTTAAAGCTGGTTTTTGTTCTAGGATCTTGAATGTGTTAGTTGTTTGACAGTAGGACAGTAAGGATGGAAGTTTGTAATATGTATGGTGGAATGATAGAGAGGTGGTTTGGTGCTTATATAATTTTGACTCTATATGGAATGGAAAATTACATGTTTTTCCGCTTGAAAAAAATATGTGGGCATTCAATCTGTTGATAGATAAAAAATGCAATTTAAATGATTCCAAATTTGGATTATAATGATAGATAGGTTAGAGAAACTACACTCAAAGTTTTATTATTTGATTCAAATTAAGTAGGATTTCAGAATTTATAACATTTTTCATTGGGAAGTAGAAAAAAATTCACATTTTAACCAAAATTCAAGAGAAATTTATACACTTAAGTAAAATTTAAATTTTAATATTTTTCGCTTACATCATTCCTTTAAAACCTAAAGGATCAACTAATATGAATATAAATGAGTTAACCCATATATATGAAAAAATTTGTGTTTTAATTCAATTCACTAAACATGCACATAAGATTAATCATTACACAAATCAGTTTCTCAAGTGTTGTTTTACCTAAGCCTCTAAAAAACACACACCAAGGCTTCCTTGATTCATCTATAAAATCTAGCATTTAATTTCTATTGGATGGAAAATGTAGATACATTGAAGGATAGAAATATAAGATCTTAAACTTGAGATATTGATCCTTGTACATCATATCAAACATATTTTTCAATTAATTTCTCTGTCCAAAATACCGAAAAGATATTGATTGAGAGTTGAATTACCCCTTTAAAAAAATATGCAAACCAAAATGTTTGAGTCAATTATGGGAATATTGTTATTAGAAATTATCCTATTTTAAAGATGTGCAAAACTAAAACTCCTTGCTAAACTATGGGGCTATCATGATTGATTGGAACTAATTTGGAATGATTTTTATGTTCGGGTACACAGGGTACTCCCAAAGGACTGAACACCTAGAGCAACCACTTCACACAAAACGATCACAGATCATTACATCGATGTTTGTCATGTGGTTAAAACCCTTGAGAGGGAAACAGTCCATGGCGCCAGACAAATATCTACTTGGAGCAATTTATTATGCAAAAGAAAGAAAGTTACATATGAGCCTCTCATAATCGATCAACTAGCCAAGGACCCTCCATGCTCTTTAAATAGATATCATGGACCAATCGAGTGTTAAGCCACAAATCAATGGTAGGTATGATCTAAGAGAAGTTGAACCGTTGGATCACTCTATGTCTAGAACATATCGTGACCATCGCATTAGAATATTTACAAATGCATACTAATGCATACTAAAGAAACAAACTTTTACCTAACAGATATATTACACAAGTTGATCTTAACTAACTCCTAAGTGTCTAAATATTCTAACATCCCCCCTTAAGAACAACTTGGAATAGGATTGAAGGATTTACAAAAGTGACACTATTAGTAGAAGGAAGGAGGAATTAGAGCCTATACCCCCTTAAGGACACATTCCTGAACTCCTAACATAAATTGAAGTTTAGAAAAAATCGCTTATGTAAGAGACTTGGTGAAGATGTGATCATCTGTAGGGTAATAGAGCACTTCAATAACATGATCATGAATAAGATTTTTGATGAAGTGCAGTTGTAGCTCAATGTGTTTGCTGCGCTGATGTAGAACTAGATATTTGGCAAGCTTGATGGCACTTTGATTGTCACACCAAATTGAAGTAGGTTGCTGCTGCTCGAATCCAAACTTTGAAAGGATCTGTCAAAGCCATAAAGCTTCCTGACTGGCATTAACTACAACTCGATATTCTACTTCTACTGAAGAAATAGTAAGATCTTGTTGTTTCTTACAATCCCAAGTGACAGGTCTAGATCCCAAACTGAAAACATAACCTGTAGTAGACTTTCGATCATCAGGATCACCGGCCCAATCTGAATCAGTGAAACCAACCAAAAAAGGTTTCCCCCCTATACTGTAATGAATCCCAAACTGAATTGTACCTCAAATATATTGAATTATTCTTTTTTAGTCTTTCTAGTGAATTTCATGAGGTGTTTGCATATAACGAGAAACACGACTAACGACAAAGGAAAGGTCAAGATGGGAATGAGTCAAGTATAAGAGACTACCAACAAGCTGATGATACAAGGTGGCATCTACTTCAAGGGGAGTACAAGTGGTAGAAAGTTTGACTCCAGACTAGAAGGGAGAAGGAACTGGTTTACAATCTTCCATGTGAAAGCGATGAAGAAGGTCACAAGAATACTTCGACTGGGAAAGAAAGATTCCTTCTTTGGTTTACAAGACTTGGAGACCAAGAAAATAATGCAAATGTCCTAAGTATGACAATTCAAAATTTTGCTTAAGATTGGATTTTACATGGGTTATAAGTTTAGGGTCACTACCAGTAAGGATAAGATCATCAACATAAAGAAAAAGTATGATGAGATGGTTTCCTACTTTCTTGGTATAGACATTGGGGTCAGAATGGCATCTAGAAAAACCAATGTCAAGGAAAAAGCTATCCATTTTGGCATACCAAGCTCTACGAGCTTGCTTAAGGCCATATAAAGATTTCTTAAGGAGATTGACAAGGATAGAGTTATCCTGAACAATCCAGGAGGTTGTTCCATGTAAATTTTCTCTTGTAAATCACCATGTAAAAAGGAAGACTTGACATCCATTTTATGGACTTCCTAGTTATGTAAGGCGGCAAGGGAAAGAAAAAGGCAGATGGAATTAATTTTTGCGACAAGAGCAAAAGCTTCATTGTAGTCAATCCCTTCAACTTGGGAAAAACCTTTGGAAACTAACCTTGCCTTAAGTCTTTCAACACTTCCATCTGATGCATAATTAGTTTTGTAGACCCATTTACATCTGACAAGTTTTCCTTTTGGAAGAGGAACAAGATCCCAAGTATCGTTCAACATTAAGGAACAATATTCTTTATCTATATCTGCATCCCAATATGGATTTCCTAAAGCTTCTACAAAAGTTTTGGGATCATGATTCTTGGAAACTTGAGCCAAAAGAGAAGAGGCTTGCTGAAACTAAGAACATGTTTGACATTGATCTCTAGGATCACCGCCAAGATCACTAGCTGCTTCACATGTTGAATGGACCCATCGAGGAAGCATTGGTGCTGGTGTAACTAGAGGAACATGAGTAGGCGGAGGTGGATTTTCATCCTTACTATCATCATCAGAAACTGGAGTTGGAAACCTATCAAGGAATTTGGAAGAAAAAGAATAAGAAGGCACAATCATGGAATCAGGCTCAAAGGACAAAGATGGCACACCCACCAAGTTAGGCTCGCAGGTCAAGAGATTTTCATCAAATTTAACATCTCTTCTAATGATTATATCATGAGAATGTGGCTGAAGACGTTTATAACCTTTCACATCTTCAGAATATCCAACAAACATGCAATTTTCACTTTTAGGCTGCAATGCTTTCCATTTTTCATCCGGAATGTGAGCCCATGCTTCAAAACCAAACACACGAAAGTGACTTACATTTGGTTCAATTTTACTCCATGATTCTTCCAGTTTTATACCTTGTAAAATTTTAGTGGGTGTGTGATTAACTATGTAATTTGCAAAATGTATGGCCTCAACCCAATATTGAAGACTTAGTCCCTTAGATTCGATCATACAATTAGCCATTTCTTTTAAAGTGCGGTTCTTCCATTTAGCTACACCATTTTGTTGTGGTGTATATGGAACAATGTGTTGGTCTTCTTTGGGCAGACCCGGGTTTACTTTATTGTACCAACAAAACCCCTAGCTCACTGGCCCTTTCGGTGACAAACCATAGAACAGCCTGAAGTCTCACCCGAAGTGATCCTAGATGGGGTGGCTGAAGAATCACGTTTCCTCAACCAGGTTCTACAGCATCCTAGGTTTTTTTACTCTACTTAACTAGCTAAATCTCTCAACAAGGGTTTTTTCTCTCTTTCTAGCTAACTCTGCTATGGGACTGACTCTTATCGCGTTGTGGTTTCTAGGGCATTGTGTGAACCTTCCCTTCTACCCAACTCTTAACCTGCAATATCTCACACCGCAGCTCCCCCAACAGTGTGATATCGCCCTTTCTACGCTACGATATTTCCTACAGTAAGACTCAATATACTCATCAACTCTCAAGGTCTAGAGGCTTCCTTTCTGGGTATAATAACTCAGTTAACCTTCATTAAGGTGTTAAACAACCTCACTTAAGCTTCTACAGTTTAACTTGCTTAACATCAATTACACTCAACTCACTGAACTAAATATACAGAAGTCACTTAACACAGTAGCTTCTATTGTCATGAATCAAGCACTAATAAACTGATATACAAAATACTCAACACATTCAACTTGCATTTAACCTTCTATGTTACTGTAAACTGAAGGATAGCGTACATACATTCTTTAATTGATAAGCAAAGTTCATGTAACAGATAACAGATAGCAAATAAGTAGAGCACAATCACATGAAACAGTCGCACAAGACATGGATGTACGTGGTTCACTTCCAGGGGGAAGCTACATCCACAGGAACTGTGTTTGTATTATATCTTGAGAGAGTAACACAGTTCCATTGCAACCTCTTATGCAGTTTGAGATCTTCTGGGAAACTCCACGGACACAACCAGGAGCCTTTCTCTTAGATATCTTCTCTTCCTATATTGCTTTCTTCTTACAATATACTCTTTCTCTCTCTCTCTCTCAATCCCTGTGGATTGTTACATTCATGCTTAAGGAGCCGGCCACTGGTTACAGTAAGATAACTACATACTGAACACAGAACTAGAGCTCGACTCTTCCTCAATATCTTACACTACTAATGAAAACTAGTAACAACCTTATCAAACAACTATCTAACTAGCTAGCTAACCCTTCATAATACAAAATACATGCTTAAATAGGTGGCCCGAAGGTCTCACCATGATACAAAACTGTGCACCTATCCCAACAATAACCCAAAACTCTAACAGTGACAGTCGGCCTTTCTGTACTTTGTACTGCCACTTTACCAGTGACACCACAGCTTCCTGCAGTCTTCCACGATTTTCAGCGCTAATCGCAGGTATGGGCGCCGCTTCCTCGGTCGCTCCCCTTCTGTCCTTTGTCTTTAATACCTCGACCCATTGCTCCTTATTCCTTTATGAGGGTAGCTGAGCCCTCCTGTCGTCACCTCTGCCTTAAATGCAGTGGTTGAGATCTCTTCTCAGTCGCTTCAAGCATTATTTCCCTTTGACTTTCTTGTTCCAACCACCGCAATTTCTGGCCTGCGATCCGTGGCGGGAAATACACTACAGCGTCATACCTTTATCGCATCGCCAAAACTGTCTTTCCTCCAAAAATTGTCCATCTTCTACCAAAAATAGCAGCTTTTCCTGTAGCTCTGGGACCCTGCTCCAACAGTCCCCTAACACTTACTTGTGGCTCATCCTTGATCCACTGGCATCTGATTTCTTTTGTTGTAGCATCTCCTTGGCTTCCTATGAAGTCTTTGGGAATCTCTCCTTGAGTCCTGTGACATCTTTGTCCATAGCTTCGATACAGTCTTGTGTCGCTTCAAGCATGACTTGAGTAATCGTGGGGTCTTCTGTGCTATCAATTTCACTCTTGCTTGCAGTGAACTCCTTGACCTTCTGCTCAACTGCACCGACCAGCTCTCTGATTTTTTCTTGATATGGTTGAAGCATATTATTGAATTGTATGTCTTTTTCTCGGAACTGTTGCACTTCCTGTTGCAAACGGTTAATCTCTATCATCTTCTTCATCTTTGCAAGAGCTCCTAATCTCTTGACTTCTTCCTTTATTGCTGCTATTGCATTATCTATGTTCTGGATGCTCTACTGCAAATCCAGTCTATCTGGGAGCTCTTCTAGCTTCGATCATGTCTTCGTTGCATCAGCTAGAAATGAATCTGCATCATCTATACGACACTTCATCTGTGTTGAAGTGAGTCTAAAGGCCTGCGCCCTTTCTTCCTTGTCTACCTTAGGCGTTCCTGGTGCTCGAGCCTCAAGCTCAGCAATCTATGCCTTGTGGTATTCCTCCATTTCGGCCATTGTCTCTTCCAAAGCCTTTGCTCTATCTGCAATTTTTCTTAATTTCTACGTTAGAGGTAAGGAAAACTCTATGTTACACTCTGGTAACTCCAATGTGATGTTCTGCAGGACCTGACTTAGATCCTGTTCTCTTTCTTCATATACTCTTAACTCCTCTTCCTTTGTCTGAAAGCCTGTGGTGAGCTCTGTATTCTGTTGTCTCAGCTAAGTGTTCTGGTTATAAGTTGCAAGCTCTCTATCCCTGAGCTCTGCGGCTATTTGCTGTTGGATCATCTGTAGTTGATCAACAGGGAATTGTGCTAGATAAACCTGTATAGGTTGTCTAACCTATATCTTCACATCAATCATCGAAGAAGGGAATCGGATGCTCCCTGATGGTATCAAAACTGTATTGGTGTGATCCTCTGCAAAGACTTCCTCGTGGGAAATCGATGGTTGTGAGATTTCTCCTGCTGTTGCCTTGACAGGCTAAGTTTGCATCATGGTAGTCTTCTCAGTTAGTGCTTTCAACTCAAGAAGATGCTTATCTATCATGATCTGCAGCTTGTCCTGCGATGTCTACATCGCCTGAAATGAACCTTGCATCTCCTCCTTCAATCTCGCTGCGATGAGATCATAGTCATCCTCTGTTAGTGCAGTCTCTATAGTTGGCTTTGAGGCTTTGAATTTTTTCCCCTTTTGTGCTGGTGGTGGCACGTCTACTGCATCTTTCCTCTTTTGTGCCACTGGTGCACTTCTACTGCATCTTTCCTCTTGACACCCACCTGACCTTTTCCTTTGTCTAGTGGATCTATTGGTGCGGTATCTGCTCATAGATTTCCTACTCTGGCATCTTCTAATGCCTTGTTCCACGCTTCATCAAAATCTTTGATGACATCTTCTACATCTTGCACTATCATCCTGAACAATCCAATAGCCCATTCATCATTTCTAAACCCTTTAGGCCTTAGATAGATTGTATGCATGTCTACAATGAAATCAAGCCGATTATTATACATGTCAACAACCTCTGTTTTGATCCACGGTGTCTCTTGGATGACTCACTTCAATAGCTTATAGTATTCATAGAATACTATCATATTGAGCTTTTTCTTAGCCGGGCTGTTGCTTTCCCATAAGTTTGCATAGCGTGCGCTTCTGCACTCTCCGCCTCGTAGCTGTAGAAACTGGGTATGGAGCGGCTCTCTCCACCCGATGAATGCACATAATATAAGCAGCCATGAGAAGTGGAAGGGGTGGTTTGGCTCATCCTGTATTGCCAAATAATTTGTAAGAAAAATATGTAGTAAAAACAAACACAAATTAAATTTTTCACCTTCTGCGACTTGCACGGCAAGGTGAATTACTGATCCTGTAACTTCTTTCGGGCGAACATTGGTTAAAAGTCTACCTACAAGTAGACTGGCTGTAAATCTGAGTGTATCATCAGCTAAGGCTGTGAGGTCATAAGCCTGGCCTCCTCTCTGTAGCTTATACTTGTTAACTAAAATTGGTGGCAACTTAGTATCCTTACTTTTCCCTGATATATGTGTCTGAGGGTCCTTACCGCTCTTGGACAGCCCGGTGATGCGGTGTATCAAATCGAAGTTCAGGTCAACCCTCTTACCCAACCAAAGGTAACCTCCATGTACACAGGAAAGTAGCACTCACACCATGGCATTAACCTCTGCACCTCATCCAAAATGTGGTATTCTCAATAGATTGAGCAAGCCTAACTGCTCAAGAATCTGGACATGTTCCATAGGAACAAACTCATCTGCATCGGTCCTCGGGTTCCTCTGAACCATAAGATACTGATCCGGCCGGAACTGAGGATATGTCTTATTGTCTCCAAGGTTATAGTCTATAAATTTGAGAGAGGGGATATATCCTAATAGTTCTCTATCTTCCTTTACATGAGGATCAATCGGCAATAGAGGAATAGGAAACTTAGCACCCTTGGGAATGGTTACCTCTGGTGCGTCCTCGACTCATGGAGAAATGTATACTATTGCCACATGAACTTCTTCTTCTTGCTCTGGGCTGGACTCTTCTACTATCTGAGATAGATTCTTCATCCTTGGCATCTACCTGACCTGTGGTGCACCTAATTTCACAGTCCTAGGCGGCGTCATCATAGCAGACTCGAGGCCACCACACTTGAATCGTCGCACGACGTCTTCTAAAAGTTCCTTCTCAGACATAAACCACCTGGTGCAATACTCTGGACTGGTAATGGCTGCGAAAATGGGAAAACCAGCACTCTGTAACTGGAGTATCTCTGCACAGGGAAAACTCTACAAATTACTCTATAACTCTCAGAAATCGCAAAAGTAACCCTTCTGTCTGAATGATCTATGTATTTATAGTGAAGGTGGTAATATTTGAAGCGACGGTCGCTTAGGCTAGACCCGTTGGGGGCATTTAGTGCATGGACAAGACAACACCCGATGCCTCGATCCTCATTAATTGCTGAAAACGCGATCAAATTTCCCTCAAAAATTGTGTGCAAGTGCCGGTCTCGAAGATTTACCAAATCTAGGACAATCATCGCACTGTTTCCAAGTTTAGGGCAACGTATACCTATCATATCTAGATTAATTGCTTGTCAGAGGTGAAGTGACTATCCCTCTTTTCCTTTCAAAAATCGTCTTAATTGCATAGGGAACATCGCCTCGCTGCGATGTCACATCGCATCGTCCTTAACCAAAAAGTTGGCGTGAACTTTGCAACATTCAAAAACTCCACAATCATCCTACGATTTGCACAAAATAAACTTTCCTTCTGTGATTCCTCCTACTTAGAACTTTTTCAGCTGGGGTAGACTAGTTATGAGTGCGATGCCTCCTTTCAACTACACTGGACATCTGCACCAATTAGTTCTCTGAGTTAGGGCTGGGAGGTGGAGTGGCTATCACTATAAAGCTTAAGCCTACTGCCATTAATCAAAGTAGGAACAAGATCCTCATTCAGTTTACTGAGCTAAACAACACCTCCGTCTGTGACTTGCTGAATCTAATATGGCCCCAACCAATGTGTCTTGAAATTCCCTGGAAACTTAACAAACTTGCTGTCATAAAGGAGAACTAGGTCTCCTATTTGAAAAATCTTTCTCTTGATGTGCATGTCATGCCAAGATTTTTCTTGTGCCTTCTGCACTTTTTGATGAAATCTTGCGATGAATCTGTCTTCTTCTAAGGCAAGTAGCTGCGCTAATATTTCATTCATCGTATCTGTATCATTGATCTCAGTAATTTGAGCAATTCTTAAACTAGGAATAATATATTCCATAGGCATAACAGCCTCTTGTCCATACACCAAGATGAAAGGTGTGTGTCCTATAAGTTTCTTGCATGTAGTCCTATAAGCCCATAACACAGCATTAACCCTGAGGTCCCAATCATCTCTTTGGTTGTTACAGATCTTAGTAAGAGCATTTTCTAGAATCTTGTTAAAAGCCTCCACTGTACCATTAGCTTGTGGGTGGTAGGGAGTGCTCTTATGATGTTGTATCTGAAATTCCTCTGTCAAGGCCTCGATAGTGCGATTCAGAAAGTGTGCGCCTTAATCACTCATCAAAATTGTTGGACATCCAAATATACTTATGACGTTTTCAAAAATGAACTATGCAGCTATAGCAACATCACAATTCCTTACTGCGTTGGCCTCTGCCCACCTGGTGAGGTATTATGTTCTTGTGATGATGTATCTTGCACCAGTTTTCTTCCTTGGTGGGTTGATAGGACCCACGAAATCTATAGCCCACTTGTAAAATGCCCGCAGCGTAATCTGTGGTTAGAGTGGCATTTCATCTCTTCGCGAAGGTTTTCCTACCCTCTGGCAGATATCGCAGCATCTGCAAAACTCCTTGGTGTCTTTGTGCAAAGTAGGCCATCATAATCCTGCAGCTAGAATTTTCTGAGCAATCGGCTTTCCTGCAAAATGTCCTCCTGCGGTACCTGAATGTGCTTCTCTAATAATCGCCTCTTTCTCATGTGGCATAATGCATATGTGCAGGACTTCATATGGACCTAACTTATATAAATGTTTCGTGATCAAAGTGAAATCTGCTGCTTTAACAACTAACTGTTTCTTTTGCTGCTTAGTAAACTCAACTAGTGCCCACCGTGTAGTGAGAAAGTGAATAATATCTGTGTAATACTCATCTGCGATATGGATAAGGAACAATTGTGTATCTGATAGATTATCCTCTAGATTACTTGGTGCTTCTCCTGAGTCTATCCATGACAGGTGATTGGGTTCGGCATTCAATCTCCCTGGTTTTACAATAATTTCAAAATCATACTCCTGAAATAGGAGTAACCATCTGCAGATCCTTCCCCCTAACACTGGCTTTTTGACCAAATACTTTAAAGTGGAATGGTTAGTGAACATCTTGAATGGGGCACCCAACAAGTAGTGCCTAAACTTCTTTATAGCATACACCATAGCTAATCCTTCTCTTTCTGTAGTGGTGTAGTTATTTTCTACGATAGATAACGTTCTGCTAGAGTACATGATAGGGTGATCGATACCCCCTTCTCCTGGCTGTGTTAAGACAATCCCCAGTGTGATGCCAGATGCATCCACATGTACATGAAATGGCTTGTTCCAATCTGGAAATACGAAGATGGATGTTGTAACCATCTTCTATTCTAGAGTGTCTAAACTTTGCAGGCATTCCTCATTCCATAGGAATTTCACTTCTTTCTTTAATAGCTTTTCCATAGGTGCTATGATATTTGCATAGCCCTTGATGAATTTTCAATAATACCCTGTATGACCAAGCACTATCCTCAACTTCTTGACTGAGTTGGGTGCTGGGAGATTTACGATGATGGCAATCTTTGTAGGATCTACCATCAATCCTTGTCTACAAACAATATGACCCAACAAAATACCAAATGGTGCATAAAATATACATTTCTTAAAGTTAAGAGAAATTCGATATTGCCTACATTTCTCTAACATGAGCCTTCAATATCCTATATGCTTTTTGATTAATCCAAATACAGTCCAATCATCAAAATAGACTTCTAAGAATTTATGGATGTATTCCTTAAAGACAACAACTACTACTCTAGAAAAAATAGCTGGTGCATTTTTAAGACCAAAGGGCATTACCGTGTACTAGAATGAGCCCCATTTTGTCCCAAAGGTGGTCTTATGTCGATCCTCTAGATGGATTCTTATCTGGTGATAGCCTGAAAATACATCAGTGAATGAGTAGATCTCCTATCCTCCCACATTGTCTAAAACTTCATCAGTAAAAGGTGTCAAAAATGGGTCATGAAGTGATGCATCATTGAGTTTGCGCAAATCGACACAAATCCTAATTTCTCCTTTAGTTTTCTTTTCCTGCACAACCATGGGACTAACCCATTCACTCTCTTCTACTGGCTCGATGATTCCTGCTGCTAGCATCTTATCAATCTCGTATTTAACTTTTTATTTATAATGAGGATTTAATCTATATGGATGTTGCTTAACTGGCCTAGCATCCTCTTTCAAAGGTATCCTCATGACTGCGAAATCTCCTACTATTCCATTCATCTCTATAAACTTAGTGGGAAATAAGTCCTAATAGTCATGTAACATATCTGTGATGTGTCCTACCATTTCATCATCCCAATAGTCCCCAATAGAGGCAAACTTTGGTTCTGTTTCTGTGCCAATATTGATCTTTTTAATCTTAATAGGCTCTGTGATAGCTGGAATCTCTAGCTTTGGTCCATCAACTTTGCGAGGCCCTTCTGACTCTGGAATGTTGATACTGTGAGAATTCTCATCCTTATCACCTAGCTCTTCTGCGAAGTTGTAACACTCTAGCACATGTTCTAACTGGGTGTCCCAATCAGGATGAGCATACACTGGTAGGGTACAATCATCAAATATCTTAGTCTTTATAATCTCTAGGGCCTGATCAATGCTTGGATACTCAGATTCAAAAGTGAAAGTGAGTAGAAAGCTATCTATCATAACTGGCCATGTAATCGTTCCTTTGCGCAACTCTGTCTCACTGTACCAATTCCTTGGGAATGTGTCTAAAGTGTGAATGAATAGGTGAACCCATTCATCCTTGGGAATGTCTGACCAATTATGTTCAGAAATATTAATATGTGACCTGGGGTCACTTTCTCCTGTATATTTCTTCTAGAAACTCTCCTTGTCAATAGATAATCTGATCGCCATCAATCTCTTAAAATAATCCCATGATGCGATATTTTCTTTATGTGCATGCCACCATCTTGCACGTGTGGCTCTTACTGCAAGGTCAATAGCTTCCATCCTCTGCTCATGAGGGATTTCTTGCTCAAACTACTATAAAAATTCTTTGACATCTGCCAAGCCATCAAACGACAGAATATACTTAATCTCTGTTCCAATCCATCGCAGTGACTTAGCCATAAATGCACATCTGTGAGTTGAAACTTCATAAAGTCTATTCTGCCAATTTTCTAAACCATCATACGAATCCGATGCACATGGGCTGTCACATCACCAACTAATATTTCCTTCTATGGTGGGATTAATATAATCACTCTGGTTAGCAGTCATCTGATAGAGGCTCTCCATATTACGCACCTCTTCCTCTGCTCTTATAGGTTCAATGTATCGAGGACCCTGAAAAGGATCCAATGGTGCGATGACTCGAATCTGTTTATCCTCAAAGGTCATTTGTCTTTTCTTCAAATCGATAACAGCCATGTTATCAATTACCCAATCAATACCTAATAAAGATGGATACGGTCTGCTATCACCAATAATTTCTATGACTTCAAAATATGCAAAGCTGTGAACTCCATCAATATCAACTGGTACTTGCAGTAATCTGCCTAGTGGCGATATCCTCTACTGATTGGCTAATCGCAGATGGATAGGTGATTTGGATAACTTAGGGCTACCCATCTATTCCCATGTCTGCTTAGTAAGAACATTTACCTCTGATCCTAAATCTAGGATTACCTCATCCATTTCAAACTCTCCAATTTGTGTCGTGAGCCTCATTTCTCTTCTTGTTCTTGTATGGCCCATAATATTATGAATAGCACACTGCGTACTGCTCATAGAAGAAGACTGCTGATACTGATCTATGATGCGTTGAAACTCTTCTATGGATTTCTCATTTCTTACAAGTTTCAAGCAGCTCCACAGGAAGGATTGTACACTTCCTGACAACTCATCCTCTTCACACCTTCCAGATGTGGTAGCCTACGATATCTGCACAGGACTAACACCACAAGGTTTTACTGCGAGATACCCTTACAAGGCAATATCTCCGATCCATATGGTGTAGGGTCAGTAAAGAAAGCTTTAGCTTGCTGAAATGTTTATTTGTTCTTCTGCAAGTCAAATGGTGTAGATTTATCAGTGGCTTTACGCACCCACTTCGGACCTGTATTCTTTTCAGAATCCTGCGATGTCTTACTAGTAGAAGCACCACTGCGAGTCACAATATTGACTCTTGGTTCTGGTTCTTTCTGCTCAGCAGTGATAAGATGAATATTCTGGTTTACTGCTGGCTTAGGATCCTTAATCCTGGCTATCAAGATAGGACATTATTCTATAGTATGATCATAGGACTTGCAATACTTACATGTTGTAGTAGGGTTCTGACAATCCTTATCATAATGTCCTATGGCTCCACAGTTGTAACAAACAATCGGTCCAAGGCCACGGCCAAATCCTCCACCATGGCCTCTTCCTATGAATCCTCCACCACAGACATCATGAGCTGGTTCATGCGGTGGGCTTGTTGCTGGTCCTGATGTCTCTGAATGGACTCTGTAGAAGTCATGTTTTCTCTCTATCATGAGATCATAAGCTCTGCAATTATTTTCATCATGTCCTATTGACTTACAGAAGTTACAGTATAAACTCTTAGGAGTTTGTACATACTTCTGAACTAAAGGGCATTCATGTGGTCTATGTCCTCTTGTTCTACAGATTTAACACCATGGCCCTTGATTCTATACTAAGGGGTTAGGAGCCCCACTTGCTAGATACTCAACAAATACTAGACAGTTATCTTTGGTATGGCCATGTCCTTTACACTTTGTACACCATAGTTCTTTTTCAACCTATTTTCCTTTCTTAATCTCATGTAGCTGTAAAGTGACATTAGCTAACTGATTCTGTAAATTTGTCATACCTGCACTAGTCTCAACTAGAGGTGAAGCCTCTAGTTTCCTTGCCATCTCCAATGTGTCATTCTGCATATGGATTTTTTGTTGCATTAGTGGAAGTCTGATATGAGGGAGCAGTGCTACGATGAACCATTCCTTATACTGCTCCGGCGCAAACTCAAAGCTAACTTGGTATATAAGAGCTTTAAATTTCTGATCGAAATCCCATACTGACTCTATGGGTAATTGTTTGATGTCCTTAAGTTCTATGATACATTGTTAATTAGACTTGGGTTTCTTAAATTCCTTAATCATTGCGATCCTGGCCTCTACAAATGTTCTGTTCTGCGTTGATGTATACTTCATATACCATGTTAAAGCTCTTTCTCTAAGTGTAGTGGCCAACTGGAGAAGATTAGTATTGTCATCTTGGATCTGTTTAATGGTCCATACAACTTCACATAGGAACCAATGTTGTTCTAGGTCTTCTGCCCCTATAACCCTAAATGTAGGTAATTTCATGTCATCCCCCATTATATTTCTACGAGGTGGATTTTGATTTGCTGTATTACTACCAATTGGTGGTATAAATGTAGATGGTGCAGAGGTAGTATGTACTGTGTTTGAACTACTAGATGGAGTTCCTACGAGATTATTCTGAGTCCCGGTTGGTTTCTGTGGGGTATAAGGGTGGTAAGGGATACCCCCTACTGTTCTTTCTCTATTACTTTGACTCTGTTCTCTAGTATTGTCTGAACTGTCTTCAAAGAAGGAAGATCTGAAATCTACTTTATATCTCTTACCGCTACGTGTACATCCAATTTCTTCAGAGTCACTCTCAAACTCTTGTGACATTACACTTAGTTAACTTATTCATATGAGAATATATCCAGTACTCATTTTTCATACAATAACATCTTAAAGGACAACTTTAAAGAGTTCAAGTACTTACCTCGATATCCCTTGAAGAAGTACCTCTCTGCTTCATTGAAACTCTTTCTTTGATCAACCGCAAACTCTGTAATGAAACCTTCTAGCAAACTCGCAAGCCAGAAGACTATTTCCCACGAAATGGGATTATCTACACTCTTCACGGTGTGAATCAGCTCCAGTGTCCAGACAATGTTCCTTTTCTTCTTGAATACATGCTTATCAGTCAACTTTGACAACCAATCGTACAACTCATTTGCGTAGGTCACAAAAAATATCTCATGTAGGTCTGTGAAGATATGTTTCTGTAACCAGTCCTCTGTACTCAGCCTAGGAATCTTTTTTTCTTTCTCAGCAAATTCTCTTTCCTTAGACTCAACCCACTGGTTAAGTTCTTCTTTAGTAGGATGCCAACATAACATCAGCTCTTCATTTTGTTCAAAATTGGTGATGGAACCATTTGTTGGTATTCTTTGGGAAGACCCGAGTTTACTTTATTGTACCAACAAAACCCCTAGCTCATTGGCCCTTTGGGAGATAGACCGCAGAATGACCTGAAGTCTCACCCTAAGTGATCCTAGATGGGGTGGCTGGAGAATCACATTTCCTCAACCAGGTTCTGTAGCATCCTAGGTTCTCTGACTCTACTTAACCAGCTAAATCTCTCAGCAAGGGTTATTTCTCTCTTTCTAGCTAACTCTACTATGGGACTGACTCTTATCACATCACGGATTCTAGGGCGCTGCATGAACCTTCCCTTCTGCCCAACTCTTAACCTGTGATATCTCACACCGCAGCTCCCCTGACAGTGCGATATCGCCCTTTCTATGCTATGATGTTTCCTATAGTAAGACTCAATATACTCATCAACTCTCAAGGTCCAAAGGCTTCCTTTATGGGTATAATAGCTCAGTTAACCTTCATTAAGGTGTTAAACAACCTCACTTAAGCTTCTATAGTTTAACATGCTTAACATCAATTACACTCAACTCACTGAACTAAATATATAGAAGTCACTTAACACAGTAGCTGCTACTGTCATGAGTCAAGCACTGATAAACTCATATACAGAGTACTCGACACATTCAACTTGCATTTAACCTTCTATGTTACCGTAAACTGAAGGATAGCATACATACTTTCTTTAACCGATAAGAAAACTTCATGTAACAGATAACAGATAGCAAATAAGTAGAGCACAATCACATGAAACAGTCGCACAACACACGGATGTACGTGGTTCACTTCTAGGGGGGAAGCTACGTCCATGGGAACTATGTTTGTATTATATCTTGAGAGAGTAACATAGTTCCACTGCAACCTCTTATGCAACTTGGGATCTTCTGGGAAACTCCACGCACACAGCCGGGAGCCCTTCTCTTAGATCTCTTCTCTTCCTATATTGCTTTCTTCTTACAATATACTCTTTCTCTCTCTCTCTCTCTCTCTCTCTCTCAATCCCTGTATATTGTTACATTCATGCTCAAGGAGTCGGCCACTGGTTACAGTAAGATAACTACAAACTGAACACAGAACCAGAGCTCGACTCTTCCTCAATATCTTACACTACTAATGACAACTAGTAACAACCTTATCAACCAACTATCTAACTAGCTAGCTAACCCTTCATAATGCAAAATACATGCTTAAATAGGTGGCCCAAAGGTCTCACTATGATACAAAACTATGGGCCTATCCCAACAGTAACCCAAAACCCTAACTGTGATAGTCAGCCTTTCTGTACTTTGTACTGCCGCTTTACTGGTCACACCGCAGCTTCCTGTAGTCTTCCATGATTTTCGGTAGTGATCGCGGGTATGGTCACCACTTCCTCAGTCGCTCCCCTTCTGTCCTTTGTCTTTAATACCTCAGCCCATTGCTCCTTCTTCCTTTATGAGGGTAGCTGAGCCCTCCTGTCATCGCCGCTGCCTTAACTGCAGTGGTTGAGCTCTCTTCTCGACCACTTCAAGTACTATTTCCCTTTGAATTTCTTGTTCCAACCACCACGATTTTCACCCCGTGATCCGTGGCGGGAAATGCACTACGGTGTCGTACCTTTATCGCATCGCCAAAACTGTCTTTCCTCCAAAAATTGTCCATCTTCTACCAAAAATAACAACTTTTCCTGTAGCTGCGGGACCCTCCTCCAACACAATGTGTTGTTATTGGATTCCTTGTTTAGTGCAGAAAGTAGTGAACTTGTTGTTAACATATTCTCCTCCATTGCCATATCTTAACTTAATAATTTGATGACCAGATTGTTTTTCAACAAGGTCCTTGTAGGCCAAGAACATGTTAAATACTTCGCTCTTAAGTTTTAGGAAGTAAACCCAAGTGCGTCTAGAGTACTCATCAATGAATGTTAAGAAATATTTGAAACCAGAAAAGGATGTGGATGGAAGAGTGCACACAAGTCACTATGCACAATATCCGAGGGAATAGAGGTGTGCCAAGAGGCATGTTTGTCAAAACTGTCCCAATGATGTTTTCCAAGTACACAGCTGGAACAAACACCATCCATGCAAGATACCATCGGAATACCAGTCACCATATTGTCTTTACATAGTGTTAATGCCTGGGAAATCGTAGGAGACAACAGCAAGGGATTCTCCCCAATAAATGTTCCCAACTATCCTGTTACTGTTTGGTATGGGGAATCCATCTGGCTTGCGGTCTGGCTACCGTAGGTCAAGTAACAAAAACAAAACGTTTTACCAGTTGCAACCTGGCCCACAGTGTATATTTTGTGTTTTAGTTTTAAGTATGATATGCAAGTGCCTATCTAAAATGAAGATTGATAGATAATATGAGGAGCGGTCACAGTGTGATGTGTAGGTTCTTACCTCTCCTCTTAAACTTTCTCGCTTCTAAATCACACACAACAAGAAATTAAAACTAACTATCTAACTATCCCTAGGGAGTGAGATTATCATTTAATGAGTAATGTATTATTGTTCATGCATTAAGAGAAATCACAGGTAGATGTTCTTATTTCAAAACACATAAACATGAATAGATAAATGAACAACAAGATAGCTCATTGTTTGTGAAAACATTCATTACTCACGGTGTAAATTATCATAAAATAAACTAGAGAACATTTATACAAGAACATAGGTTCAACAAGTTAGAACGATCTCACAGTTAATGAATAAAAGCTGAAAACAAAATAGTTCCCCTTCAACATCATCCATTGCACAACATTTGAACATTCCGCCAAACCTTTCTCTAACAGGAAAAATTGTAATTTTCTATTGCAAAATGAAATAGTTCCTCTTACAACATGTTTTCACAAGTCTAACTGGGAAAAATTCCTTCCTCCTATCTAACTCTCCTATACTTACACAAAAAACAAAAGTTTTGGGCTGCCCCAAATGACTCTTGGGATTCCCCAACTTTTCAACTCCGAAATTTTTTTCCTATAGTGAGTGCTCATACATTTTACAATATGTTACATTTGAAAAAAACTAATAGAACAATTTTAAGTAGAGGGCCCCGCTTGATTATTTAGAAACTTTTTCCACGCGGCTTGGGCTTTTGATGCTATGCCCTTGAACTCTGAAGGCTCAAGAAAATGAATGTTGATTTCAAAATTTGCAGCCAGATTTTTTATCACTTCAATTCTAGCTGAGCTTAAGAGTAACTGCTCCTCGAGCAACTGGACACTGACTGCTGAATGAGATACTTCATTCTTTATTATTTGCTCATCCAGGACCTTGAATTGCTGAATCCTCTGCTCATCCTCATGATATCTGCTCTATAGCATTCCTGTGAAAATCTCATGCTCTAGAAATGCGTCTAATCTTTGTTCAGCAGCCACTTGACATTGATTGTAGGTGATCAACACCCTTCTGCAATACTCGGTGCAAGCTCCTCTTATTTTCTTCACAACCTTCTTGAACTCCTCTGTTGTATTTATTGCGAATTCCAACAAGTCATAATCCTGATTTACACTTTGTTAATATTTGGCTGGTAAATATGTAGGCATTTCTTCATTGGCTTCCATCCTTCCTATCCTTCCAATTAGGACTTCCAAAATGTCCTCAGGCCTATCTACAAAATACGAGGTAGTCTCCAAAATTTCCTCCAATCTGTTATCTACCTGTAAGATCTTGCATCTTTCCTCTTCAATAGACAGCTGGAGCTGGTACATTCTTCTTCTTTGGGCTAGGACATGCTTTTTAAGAGACTGAATATCAGTTTGATGTTCATCGGCCTCTTTCAATGATGTTTTTAATGAAGCAATTTGTCCTTCAAAATCTACTACCTATGCTTGGCATTGCTTTTCTTTCTCCTCCATGGTAACCCTTTGTGTTTCCAACTCCCCAGCTTTGCTTTGTAGCTGGTCTTTTTCTACCCTAAGATTGTCATATGCTGTTTTGAGTCCATCCCTTTCTATCCTCGGCTCCTGATATTCTTGCTGTAACCTCCGCAATTCTGCTAGGTTATTATAAGCATCATTTCCTACCTTTTCAATGGCAACTTCCAAAGTCATCTTGTTTGCCTAGAGGGACTGAAGTTCTCCTTTTGAAGTCTTCACTTCATTTTGCATGTCTTCATTTTCTCTTTAATCTATTTCCTTATTCCCTTTCCTTTCTCAGGGTGTCCTTTAATTGAGCTACATTTTTCCTTGATTGCTCAAGGTCTGTCATTAGTCGATCCACATTGTATTCAGTGGCATTGATTAATGTTGATCCATCTTTGACTGTTAGTCTTGGATAGTTTTATGTCCCATGCACCAATGTTTTATCAGTGACCATCATCCCTGATTGTCCACCTGTTTCAACCTTCTTCTCAGTACTTTTTACAATCCTCGTCTTTTCTCTGTCATAACAAATGGTGCTAAAATTTGAGACTTCTTCTCCTTTCTTCTGCTCAAAAGGTCTTAGCCTCAATTAAGAGACAACAATCTGCCCTATATTGTTGCCAGCAATTGTAGTAGGCTCTTGAGAATCAGGACCATCTTGATCCTGTACTTCTTGAATGTCTGCTGGGTCAGAAGTTTGTTGGTCTGTTGTGGATTCTGTAAACTTCATATTTTCAGCTTCTTTCTTCTTCTGCTCTTCATCTTCTTTCTTCTTTCTTTCTTCTTCTTCCCTCTTTGTAGCTTCCTCAGCATTCTTTGCTGCTTCTTATTCATCTTTCTTCCTTTCTTCTTCTTCACTCTTAATCTGACTCTCGGCTTCCTTCGCTAGCCTCCTAGCATCCTATTCTCTTTTTCTAGCCTCCTCTTCATCAGCTTTATTCTGTTCAGTTTGGCCCTTACCGCCTTTAGTGGTGATCTTCTGTTTGAATCTTCTTTGTAAGGCAGTCATGTTCCTTGAATTCCTGAAAATTTCTTCGTATTTGTCCCATTAGTTAATTGTATATTCAAAGTGAACATTTGCCTCCTTGCAATGTTCTACAACTTTCTTTTGGGAATCATTTCTATGGAAGTTCATCTCCCCAAAGTGGAAGTGCTCCAATTCTTGTACAAACTCAGTAGTTTGTTTCACTTTTAAAAATGTATAGCTTCCTAGTCTGAAAGGTATGGGAGGATAAGCTATGTTCTTCTGTTCAAACAGGAAACTCCCTACACCATCCAGGTAAACCTGCATGACTGCTTCTTTATGTACCACAAAATTAGTGGCATACTTGGGGAGAAAAGCAGGTGGCCTAGAGAAACCACAAATTCTTATGTACATCCCCTCATCAGTCAAATAATAATTTGCATACTCCTCGATGAGTTTAAAGGCCTCCTCAGACATACAATTGCATTATGTTAGGAAGATCAAAGTATATAAAGGCATAATAAAATGTTCACAAATTTCTTTATAATGGTTGCAATATTTGTATGTCCACAACAGCTTGTAGGCTATGTACACAGGGGTTCTATCCCTGTCCGACATGCACCTTAGGTTCCTCCTCAGCAATAGGAGTTTTTTTTTTCTGTCTTTTCGACATATCTCCTTTAAAGAAGTTGCCCTGTCATAAACCAAAATTCATTTAGGATATTGATCTTTTAATCAGTATTTGAAGAATGCAGAAAACTGTATAAAGAATTACCTCCTCCGTATTCGCAACAGCTAAAATCTATGCAAATGCAAAATTGGGAATAAATAGCAAGAACTTCTTAAAGAGTGAAGTCTGGAAAATCCTAAGTCATGCCTACAACTAACAATAATCATTCTTCATCATAACTCCTCGCTAACATGGAAAACCCCTACCAGCAAGACTAAACTCAGCACTACACGGAAAACAAGTCTTGCCAAGCATTAAACCCCCCAGTGTCTCAGAGAAATAGGGTGAATGCCCATGACGGGACAAGACTTGGAATTTCCCCACAAACGGCCAAATGAAAACCTAGAAAAACCAGTGTAGACAGTGTAATGGTTGTCTGCACCAATTTCCTAAACAATCAGACAAGGTTCGAACCCCCATAACGGCTTTGCAAAACAACTTAGGAAAAAAAAAACCCCGTCTACGAACTGTCAAACTGGACCACACTACACGCTGATAGGATACAACCCAAGACATAATGACCATCTACTGCAGTGGGAAAACCTCACCAAAGGACAAGACCCTAGTTCCAAAACTCAAAAGAAAGGGTAAAACCATGGTTGGCCTACCTGGAAAACAAGCTGTGCAGTTGACAAGGGAAATCTGAAACTTCATGGAGATGCCACCAACGAATGAGGTCCTGACAGCTAGGCACGAACGCACATTTTGAATCGACAGGGACAGTGTAAGCATGAGTTCACAGGGATAACAGTAAAATAATGACCCATCCCATATATATAGACCTTGGTGAAAAATAGTCGACAGGAAAACATGTATATCGGAAAGCGAAACAACTAAGGCATCGGTGATTAATCTGATGAGACACCACAACGGCAGAAAATGAAGATACTATGAATTCCAAAACACAATAGAAAGTGTCGATGAGATACACACTAGAACTTCAGCATTGGAGCTAAGAAAATTATAGTATCAGACAACTAGTTTAAAATAAAACTACAACGACGAACGTCACACAAACTAAAAGTTTCGCGGACTAGTAAAAATTGGATAAAACCATAACAAACCATCGGCGAAAGAATAGCTAAAACATTGGCGAAAATCAGAACATCAGTAATAACCAAACAACCCATTTCGGATGGTTAGTCTCCTCCGGAGCCACCATTGTGGGTATCAAGTAAACTACAAATTTCATGACAACGTGGAACATCGTCGATCGAAACAACCAAAGACTAATCCCCTGATCCAAAATTAACATAATCCTGACAGCGAGAAAACAATAAAACCATAGAATCGACAAGATAGAAGCTTTCTTCATAGTGCTTGCAATTCGCCATCTGAAACGGTGGCGACACAAGGTACGAATGATCCAACGGTGATGAAACAAAACGCCGAAATAAAATAAAATAAAACAAAATAGTGCATCGAGGGAAAAGAAAACTTTGGATCGGGTCACTTGTAAGTCATTTTTCACAATGACGGCTGCGTATATGACTACAGTCTGGACTAATAGTTCAAAAACCTCCGATAGTGAAAAACCAAAACCATCTTAACTTCAAAGTATCGAGTTCAAATCAACAGCATTGGTAGGAAAATAAAGTTATTCAACAATTTAACCTCAAAGATAAAAAATTGAAGTAGAATACAAAGTAGCTCAGCAATCCCAAACAATTCTAGGAAAAGTAAAATTTAAAAGGAGGGTCGCAAATTTTTTAGAAATTTGGGAAAACATTGCAGCTGCAACAATTGGTGACTACCTGGTGAACCCAGATCCCTGGATAATTTCTTGCTTAAGTAACATACTGTTTAGCAATTAAACCAACATGTTGAATTCTTCTAGATTTCATGGATTCCCATGATGAAAAATATACATAATTTTAATCATTGATGATAGTCCAATTTTAGGAAAATGGAACCCAAAATCTCAAATTCAAGATAACTCTTTTGAGGCCAGGTAGATGAGTTTCATTTTTTTACCTTTGTCTTTGGGTAGCTTCCAGGTTGGACACCATAGGATTGTAACATATGGTAAACAAAAATATTCATTTGTTCCTCATTCCCATGCCATTTTGCACTATTTTGTGTTTTTGGAATTTTGTCCTTTTTGAGTCCTCCTCATGCCTTTCTTTCTTAATTCTTATTCAGGCTCCTCTATCCATAGTGTCCTTTTGTGTGAGAGATGTATTTAATTTTCAGCTCACGAACAAAAAAGAACTTTTGGCAATTTTGTACTCATATGATTCAGTACTTTGTTTTGATATAAATTGCTTCTTCAAGAATTTTGACTCTTATTATCCTTTTTTGGCTTTCACTTCTTGGCATGCGATCATTTATATATAATATATTGTTTACCTTGCTTCCTTTCCGTGGGTCTTTTGTTGTCACACCCTAGGACATTTTTTTAAATGTGAAATGGATGGAGCCTCAAAATAGTATTCCAGACCTTTTGATCTCGAGTTATTTTACAGGGATTAAGTAGGACCTCAATGTGGTCATAGCCATTTAGGAAAACTGCTTAACTAGAAGCAATTGTATTAGATGAAACAATAGTACACAGTCTGTTACTTAATGATCTCAATTAATCCAGAATTCTGATGTGTTCCATGCAACCAACAATTTTCCTCTTTTATTGAACTCAAACAAAATTTAACTAAAACAAACAAAAATGAAATAGAACAAAACAACTAAATCAATTTATTTATGTACAAAGCCATCAAGAAATGAAAACCAAGAAAAATAAAATTTGAGAACTAAACCACTAACTGGTCAGTTCTCTGCCCAACCCTATAGATCTAGTAACTTTAAAGTTAAGGGCTGGGATTGACTACAAAATGAGCAAGTCCTAACCATTATCTAATTCTACTGTACTTGAAGAAAACACTACATCTACTATCTTACAATCAATCTCATCATCTTGTGAACATTGAAGGAGATCGGGTTGGGTGTCTGACATATTGTTGACTTCCTTTGATGCAAAGTTTCCTAGCTCAAGTTCAATTAGGTAATTTCCCAATACATAATTTACCAATTCATTTTTCTCTTCCAATTGCGTGACATTATGTTTCATGTAGGGATCTCTTAATATTTTAACCTGATTTGGGATTTCCTTCTGAGGCAACCACAAATGTGACCAATCTGAAGCAAAATACCCCTTTAATCTTGTTGACCAGTCTTGATTCAAAATTAGTCCATAACCATCGGGTATGTCTGCCACCACAACATCAATATACTGACATATCTTTTTATTAGTAGATAAACGAATCAAAACATTCTCCATTTCCCCCACTACTTTCACATTGGTCCTGTCTAATTGAGTAGCCTCCCAGGTAGTAGGTTTAGGCTATTCATTAATCTTTTTGCAAGCTGCAAGTGGCATAACATTTACTGATGATCCATAATCTACCAAAAAATTGTGCACATTATGGTTCAAAATTTTCAAAGTCAAAATGAATGGTGGGGTTTTAAACCTTGTATTACCCCCCACACTTGCTTCAACAACTTCTTCGACAGGTTGGTTGTTGGTGGGATGTTCTTCCTTTGGTCCTTCATATTAATTATTGCACATGATCTAGGAACTAAGAATCAATCTCATGAAAGAATAATCAAAAAATACTCATGAAATGGTGTTAATCAAAACCAGAATTCGTTTCCTTTCTGTATATTTAATAAACAATGAATGGTTACAATACCAATGTTAAGAAATGGCTTACCTCCATGAAGAATTTGAATACCAAAGGAGACAATTTGAATTCAGTGAGTGAGTCTAGCTTAACTGACTCTTAGCCATTCAATCACACTCAGTTAACCACTTGACCAAAACCCTAATTGACTCACCAAACCCTAACTGAAGTCATAGTGCAATAAATGACTGAATCTCAAATGAAGGAGATCAAACACATGTCATAGCAAGCCAACCAACAAGTGCTAGTGCTCCATGACTTCAATGAACCCTGATGAGGTTAACTGAAGCTGAACTGACCATCAGAAGTTGGTGGAGGATCCTTGTTGACTCCAGATCATTAAATAATATATTTAATGACTGGAGGTGCCTTAACTGACTGGTTGAACTGATTGTAACCACCGGTTAGCAATTAGGTGCATTAATGTCACTCAGATTACCCTCGGAGTGCTCCAGTTGGCCTCCTTGACTGTAGGAGAAGGATAAGTTAGCTTCCTTGACTGTAGGTAGGTGTGGGTGTGACTGGATGATGGCAATTAATGCTCCACTGATGTCAATTAATGTCAATTATACTTAGGATAGTGGTTTAACTAGGCCAATTTGATCAAAAGAGTGTGTATGATGGTAAATGTCTCCAACACCCCCCCTTAAGCTATACTCAATAAGAGTTAGAAAAAATAGATGGATAAAATGTTATGGACTTGGAAACTAAGGCCGTAGGTCACCCTGTACAATTCTGAAACTGAAACAATGCTCAAAACAAACTAAGTGAGGAAAAGAGGGAAAACCCAGTGGGAAAACCCCCCCCTCAAGATGAACACTGAAAGTAGTCTGGATCATCCTGATGAACTCACCCCCAACAGTGAACAGAGGTAAGTGAACTTCTTTTCTAAAAATATCTAGGTGAAGATGTCTGCAATCTTCTCATCAGTCGGGCAATATTGCAGAATGATGGTCCTGTCATGCACTAGCTCCTTGATGTAGTGCATGTGAATCTCTACATGCTTGGTCCTCTTCCTGGTAGCTGGATCCATGGATATCTTAATAGCACTCTGGTTGTCACAAAAGAGGACAGTGGAAAAAGTATTACCAAGATCAAACTCTGAAATAATGCCTTGCAACCAAACTGCTTGGATGCAAGCATTCACCGCTCCTCGATACTCGGCCTCTGCTGAAGATAGTGCTATGGCAGCCTACTTTTTGCTTGACCAGCAAATAGGGCCACCACCAAACATGAATACATATCTAAAATTTGAATTTCGATCAATAGAATCACCCGCCCAATCGGAATCTGTGTATCCAACCAGCTCTAGCTCGGAGTCTGCAGCATAGTGAATGCCGTAGGTCCTGGTTCTCTGAATGTACTAGAGGATCCTCTTGGCTACCTTTCAATGAATATCATGAGGCTTCTTCGTGTATATTTATACAACATTCATGGCATAACAAATATCAATCCTAGAATGTGTCAAGTACAACAAGCTACCAATCAGCTCTCGCTAGATAGTGCAGTCCATGGGAGGTGTGTGTTTTCCTTCTTCAAGGCTGATCCTTGAAAGGAAAGGGAATGGTGCAGACCTAAATTCAGCCATGTTAAAATTTACTAATAGGTATGAAATGTATTTGTACTGAGTGACCATAATCCCATCAGAATTTTTCTCGATTTCGAGCCCGAAAAATTGTTTTAGAAGCCCCAAATCACTCATTTCAAAGGCATTGTGGAGAGCAGTTTTGATGGCTGAAATGGAGGAAATTGTGCTACCTGTTATCAGTAAGTCATCAACATATAAAAGAATGATAATTATATGCCCATCATTCTGCTATAAATACACATTTTGATCTGATCTACATCTCTGAAAGTTTTGCGAGAGAAGGAAGGCATCCATCTTGGAATACCACTCTCTTGGGGCCCGTTTTAACCCGTATAGTGACTTCTTTAGCTTGAAAACAAAATATGGATCAGTGATGTAGCCCTCAGGATGCTGCATGTATATCTCCTCATGAATATATCCATGTAGAAAGGCTGACTTAACATCCATGTGATGCACCTCCCAGTGCTTGGATGCAGAAATAGTGAAAACAAGACGGATGGAGTCCATTTTTGCAACCGGTGCAAAGGTCTCATGGTAGTCCACTCATTGTAACGCAGAGAAACCTCTTGCTACCAAACTTGCCTTATATTTGTATGTGCTTCCATACACAGCAATCTTTTTCTGAAACACCCACTTGCATTGAACCAATTTCCTTCCCGGAGGAAGAGAAACTAGCTCCCAGGTAGTGTTTTTCTGAAGAGAATTCATCTCTTCATCCATGGAAAATTGCCATCTCGGATCATTCCGATCATGGTAGTAGGATTTTGGATCTGAAATAATCATAAAATATCAAGTTTTGGACAGCAAATTATCATAACAAGAGAGTGCAATACCTGCTCTTTGGAAATCAGACCGGGTTCTCCTTGGATCATCTGGATTTCCAATGTTGTCTCCTGCGGAGGAGAGTGTCTTTTGGGCCCATGTAGGAAGATGATTTTGAACTTCACATTATTATTTAGTATCTAATTATTTCTACACACTGATATCAGAAATAAGAGGATCCAAATCAGGGTCATCACCCCCAATTTCATCATCCAAATATTCAGTGGAATAGGAAAGAAATTCAACAGTTTTCTCCTTCATTAGTTCCACCTCCTGAAGAGGCTCATCGAACTTGACACTTATCTCGATGATGATATATTTGGTATTGATATATAGAATCTTGAATCCTTTATATTCATTAGGATACCCAATAAATAGACATTCTATGCTCTGCAGTTGCAAATCCCTTCTTTTATCAAGCAGAATCCGGGCCCATGTAGTGGACCCAAACACTCGTAGGTTCGACACATCTGGCTTGTGTCCAAAGTATGCTTCAAAAGGAGTCTTTCCTTTCACTGATGAATGTGGCACCTTGTTCTAAATGTATGCTGCAGCATGCATGGCTTCATTCCACAAATTTGCAGCAAGCTTCTTTGACTCCAACATACAGGTGGTCATCTCTTTGAGAGATCGGTTCTTCCTTTCCACTACTCCGTTCTGCTGGAGAGTGTAGGGAATTGAATGTTGGACCTAAATACCAATTTGGGAGAAAATTTATATAAAATCATTAATTACATACTCCCCTCCATTATTAGATCTCAATATCTTGATCTTAAGCCCAGAGGCATTTTCGATCAAGGCCTTCAATTCAGAAAATTTTTCACATACTTCTGGTTTCTTTTTGAGAAAGAAAACCCATGTATACCTTGAAAAATCATCAATAAAAGTAAGGAGGTAACTTGATCCATTCATGGATGTGATAGGCAATGGACCATTGATATCAGAATGTATCATCCCCAATATGCTTGTAGCTCGGTTTGCCTTCCCCCGATCGAACTTGTGCTTAGGGTGTTTCCCAATCACACAGCCCTTGCAGACTCCCGTGGTTGCCTTGATGACCGGGAGGCATTCAACCATGGATTTTTTCTATAATTGATGCAAATATTTGAAATTAATATGGCCAAACCTCTCATGCCATATCCTACTAACCTCATTTCCATGAGTTAGCAGAGCGATGGGCTTTGCATCCGCAACAAAGTGAGAGAACTCATAGGATTTTGCATGATGATTTGCAAGGCCTTTTGAAATGATTTTCCCGGATGAAATTTATCTTATCTCAACATCATTTGGGATTAAAGAGACTCTCTTAGGAATTCCTATATGTGTCATCTGATAGACACTAAGGAGATTTGCTGCTAGAGACGGTACATACAAAACTTTAGAAAAAAAACCATTTTCTAGATCTACAGTACCTTGTCCTTCAGCAATGATGGTGGAGTCATCTCCCATGTGGATGGGGATGGATTTTCTAGTTTCCAAGGATGAAAAAGAGTCTTTTTCAGCCATCATGTGATTCAAAGCTCCACTGTCAATCAGCAGTGCTTTGGACTTCGAAGTGCTTTCCATGAGGGCATGACCTTTCTCATGCTGTGGTTCCCGATCTTGGTGATCTCTCCTCCGGAAGATTGATGTGATTCCTCTCAAGGAGAGAGGTTTATCCGTCAATATTTTTCTTCATGCAGGCATGTTCAGGGTAAAAACCCTTCCCATAGTAAGAACACCTAACTTTTTCATTCCCATTGTGCCCTTTTCCTTTGTTCTTCCTTGAGCCAAAAGATTCATCATGCTGCTGATTTTCAACTCTAGGCTTGTGAGCATCAAATTTAGTTTTCTGGTTTTTCTACTGCTTTCCTTTACCCTTGAGATCTTTGGGCCCTGAGACATGGAGGGCTTGATCACGAGAAGATCGGATGATCCCCATCTGGACAAGATTGTCATGTTCATTAGATAGGGACTCAATGAAGGCATTGAGTGTAGGCATCTTCCATCCGGGGGTTGTGAGCTTCCCCGCACGGAATGTAGAAACAAAAACTGAATAATCAGCCCCAAGTTTGGAGAGGATGGCTAGGATGAGCTGATCATCCTCCTTCTCCAATTTTCATTGCTTCAAGAGGAAAACAGTATGCTTGAACTTTGTAAAGAAATCATTCAGAGTCTCGAAATTGGAAGGTTGGAGAGACATGAGTTAATTTTTGAGTTGGTAAACTCTCAAGTCATCATGATTTCCATATAGAGATTCCAATTTGTCCCATATTTGTTTTGGTGTCTTCATATCCGTAAGATGGAAGAGAAGGTCATCGGAAATAGAGAGGCACAAGAAACCGAAGGCTTCATCCTTCTTGTTCAAGAATCTTGATTTTTCTATGGCGGATCCATGCTCAACTTTAGTGTCCATGGCGACTCTATGGAGTCTTTTGGAAAGCAGCTGAACCTCCATTTTACTTTTTCATGTGTGGAAATTGTATGGAGTTAATAGAGGTACTGAGGAGGCCATCTGGATATGCTGTAGTGAATGCTTCATCTGTAGAAATCTGAAAATCAAAACAGAAAGGGAAAAATAAAGTCGGACAGCCTGCACATTCTAGGCTTTCATCACACCCAGCATAGTCAATCAAGTAAGCTTGATCAACAAGTTCTTTACTTGTGATATTTAGTGGTAAGACTTGGCTTCTGGTGCAGTGCTGGAATTTTGAGCTATTGCTCACTTTTCATGGAGAAATCTGTCAAAAAGCTTGTTTTTGAGAGATAGATCTTCATCGCGCCGTATGATCTGATACCATATTAATTCTTGCACATGATCTAGGAACTAAGAATCAATATCATGAAAGAATAATCAACAAATACTCATGAAATGGTGTTAATCAGAACCGAAATTGGTTTCCTTTCTGTATATTCAATAAACAATGAATGGTTACAATACCAATGTTAATCAATAGCTTAACTCCATGAAGGATTCGAATACCTAAGGAGAAAATTTGAATTTAGTGAGTGATTCTAGCTTAATTGACTCTTAGCCATTCAATCACACTCAGTTAACCACTTGACCAAAACCCTAATTGACTCACCAAACCCTAACTGAAGTTGGAGTGCAATAAATGACTGAATCTCAACTGAAGGAGATCAAACACATGTCATAGCAAGCCAACCATAAAGTGCTAGTGCTCCATGACTTCAATGAACCCTGATGAGGTTAACTGAAGCTGAACTGACCACCAGAAGTTGGTGGAAGTGCCTTTTTGACTCCAAATCATTAAATAATAATAAATAATCATTAAATAATATATTTAATGACTCGAGGCACCTTAACTGACTAGTTGAACTGATTGTAACCACCAGTTAGCAATTAGGTGTATTAATATCAGTTAGATTACCCCCAGAGTGCTCCAGTTAACCACCTTGACTATAGGTAGGCATGGGTGTGACTGGATGATGGCAATTAATGCTCCACTGATGTCAATTAATGTCAATTATACTTAGGATAGTGGTTTAACTAGGCCAATTTGACCGAAAGAGTGTGTATGATGGTAAATGTCTCCAACACTTTAGGCGTTTTGAGATTTTCCTTGACATTACCCACTTTGTCCTCAAAAGGTTCAGCAGGCATGTTGATCTATTTCGGATCTTGACTGCTAATGGTAAGTTTAGGTATTTCTTCATTTGCGTTGTTTTTTTGTACCTTTTTCATATTGTCCTGAAATTTCTTAATCTTTGGAATTAGTGAAATGTCTTTATTGAGCAAGTCTTTGCTTCTTGTTGTCACTTTTGCTTATTATATGTCCTCATGTCCCAAATCACTTTCTTTTTCGGTGTCGAAAATCGAGACACCGGCCCATAAAACCATGGCATCATTCTCTTGTTTTTCTATGGCTTTACTACCCTTTTCTTCTTCATCATTAGCCTCTGTTAATTTGGAATCGAGCAGCTGATTCATCACTAATGTCATTGAGTTTATCCATTGAGGAAAAAAAAAATTAGAATGGAGTTTTTGATGAAAAGTGAAAAAGTTATCCATGCTTACCTCCGTTAAGTTCATTGATGTAGGACTATATGGAGGAGGTTTAGACTAATTATTATCCTCTCTTCTCTTGTAGTAAGGCTTATAGGATTTTTGAGCTTCGTTTTCCTTTTCCAAATCTATTATTCTATTGGAAAGCTTCTGCATCATCTTTAACATTCCTTCAAAATCATGTGATTGCTCCTCTTTAGGATTAGACAATAATAAGGTTTTCTTCCCAAAATATTTCTCTCCTGACTGCTCAAGATAATCTTCTATGCTTTCTTTTTCAGCTTCTACTCTCTCAGCTTCTTCATAAGTCTCTGATAACATAGGTTTAACTTGATCCTTTGCAAACATAGCCAAGTCAGGTCCCAAGGCTGAGGTATAATACTCAATCAAAACTTTATCAGAGGGCTTATCACTTGCAGAGAAATTCTTAAGATAAGCAAAAAATATTTGAGTAAAACTATGCACCTTTTTTTTTTTTTTAAAGCGCCTAAACCTTTCATTAGTGCTACATGGGTCTTTCAGGCTGCATATTTATTTCTAAATATCCTTTCAAAAGTATCCCAGTCTAGAACTGAGTTTGCAAGAAGACCAAAATACCATGAGGTTGCTGCCGCTTTCAAGGTATGTGGAAAAAGTTTGCAGACAACATCTTCGTGTTCTCCAGCCCTTAATCCTTCTATGGCCAAGTAAATATTTACAAGTGGTCATCTACTAAAATACTCTCACTTGGGTCAAATTTGGGCAGCATTTTCTCAAAATCCTGAGGTAAGTCATGCAAAGGAGGTGTTAGGTTTAGAGGTGATTTGGCTTTCCAAGCAGGTGGTGGATTTGGTGGGTTGGGTGGCTGATTTGCATTTACACCCGCCATGAGTCTGGGTGGAGAGTGAAGTGGTGAATGATCATGACTATTAATAGGTGAACCCTAAAGTGTATTTGGGCCCACTTGATTCAAAGTTTAAACAACTTCCTGTAATGTTGTTTCTACCAATTCTTCCAAATCTCCAACCAACACAGAGTCTTCTAATACAGGACGGTCTTGTTTCTTATACTCTCTTTTGGGTAAATCAGGGATAATTGGTAACCCTCCAATACTTTTCACATAATCCCTGGTATGTCTTCTCATATCATTAACAACTTTGTTATCAACAGAATACAAGTGTTCCTTCCGCTTCTCTTCAGGAATCGGATTGGGAAATGAACTGCTTTCTTAACTATCACTGGTGGAGTAATTTCGAGGAAATGAGTTTTCTCGGCCAACCATGCGCTGGTGGCCCTCCTTCTAGGACCAAAAACTATTGATGCCTGGGAAATAGCAGGAAACAACAACAATGGATTCTCCCCAGTAAATGTTCACAAATATCCCGTTACTGTTTGGTATGGGGAATCTGTCCGGCTTGTGGTCCGGCCACTGTAGGTCAAATAACAAAAATAAAAGGTTTTACTGGTTTCGGCCCGACCCACTGTGTATATTTTGTGTTTTAGTTTTAAGTATGATATGAAAGTTCCTATCTAAAATGCAGATTGATAGAGAATATGAGGAGCGGTCACAATGTGATGTGCAGGTTCTTACCTCTCATCTTAAACTCTCTCGCATCTAAATCACATGCAGCAAGAAATTAAAACTAACTATCTAACTCTCCCTAGGGAGCAAGATTATCATTTAATGAGTAATGTATTACTGTTCCTGCATTAAGAGAAATCATAGGTAGCTGTTCTTATTTGAAAACACATAAACATGAATAGATAAATGAACAACAAGGTAGCTCATTGTTTGTGAAAACATTCATTACTAATGGTGGAAATTATCATAAAATAAACCAGAGAACATTTATACAATAACATAAGTTCAAAAATTTAGAACGATCTCATAGTTAATGAATAAAAGCTGAAAATGAAATAGTTCCCCTTCAATATCATCCATTGCACAACATTTGAACATTCCACCAAAGCTTTCTCCAACAGGAAAAATTGCAATTTTCTATTGCAAAATGGAATAGTTCCTCTTAAAACATGTTCTCACAAGTCTAACTGGGAAAAAGAACCTTCCTCCTATCTAACTATCCTATACTTATACAAAAGGAAAAACTTTTGGGCTGCCCCAAATGACTCTTGGGATTCCCCAACTTTTCAACTCACAAAAAAATTTCCAATAGTGAGTGCTCATACATTTTACAATATATTACATTTGAAACAAACTAATAGAACACTTTTAAGTATAGGGCCCCACTTGATTATTTAGGAACTTTTTCCACGCTTGGGCTTATGATGCTATGCCCTCGAACTCTGAAGGCTCAAGAAAAAGAATGTTGATTTCAAACTTTGCAGCCTAATTTTTTATCACTTCAATTCTTGCTGAGCTTAAGCATAACTAATCCTCAAGCAATTGGACACTGACTGCTGAATGAGATACTTCATTCTTCAAGATTTTCTCATCCAGGACCTTGACTTGCTGAATCCTCTACTGATCCTCATGATATCTACTCTGTAGCATTCCTGTGAAAAGCTCATGCTCTGGAAATGCGTTTAATCTTTGTTTAGCAGCCACTTGACATCGATTGTAGGTGATCAACACCCTACTGCAATACTTGATGCAAGCTCCTCTTGTTTTCTTCATAGCCCTCTTGAACTCCTCTGTTGTATTTATTGTGAATTCCAACAAGTCATAATCCTGCTTTAAGCTTTGTTGATCTTTGGATGGTAAATCGGTAGGAATTTCTTCATTGGCTTCCATCCTTTGTATCCTTCCAGTTAGGACTTCCAAAATGTCCTGAGACCTATCTACAAAATACAAGGTAGTCTCCGAAATATTCTCCAATCTATTATCTACCTACAAGATCTTGCATCTTTCCTCTTCAATAGACACCTGTAGCTAGTGCATTCTTCTTCTTTGGGATAGGACATGCTCTTTAAGAGGCTGAATATCAGTTTGCTGTTCACCGGCCTCTTTCAATGATGTTGTTAATGAAATAATTTGTCCTTCAAAATCTGCTGCCTATGCTTGGAATTGATTTTATTTCTCCTCCATGGTATCCCTTTGTGTTTCCAACTCGCCAAATTTTCTTTGTAGCTGGTCTTTTTATGCACTTAGATTGTCAGATGCAGTTTTGAGTCCATCTGTTTCTTTCCTCAGCTCCTGATATTCCTACCGTAACCTCCACAATTCTGCTAGGTTATTCTAAGCATCACTTCCTGTCTTTTCAATGGCAAATTCCAAAGTCATCTTATTTCCCTGGAGGGACTGAAGTTCTGCTTTTGAAGTCTTCACTTCATTTCGCATGTCTTCAAACTTTCTCTTTATTCTGTTTCCTTCTTCCCTTTCCTTTCTCAGGGTGTCCTTTAATTGAGCTACATTTTTCCTTGATTGCTCAAGGTCTATCATTAGTCGATCCACATTTTCTTCAGTGGTGTGGATTAATGCTACTCTAGCTCTGATGGTCATTCTTGGACCTTTATCTATCCCATGCACCAAGGTTTTATCAGTTACCATCATCCCTGATTTTCCACCTCTTTCTACCTTCTTCTCAGTCCTTTTTACAATCCTATTCTTTTCTCTGTCATAAAAAATGGTGCTAAAATCTGGGACTTTTTCTCCTTTCTTCTGCTCAAAAGGTATTAGCCTCAATTCAGAAACAACAACTTGCCCTATATTGCTACCATCAGTTGTAGCAGGCTCTTGAGAATCAGGGCCATCTTGATCATGTACTTCTTGAATGTCTGTTGGGTCAGAATTTTGTTGGTCCATTGTTGATCCTGTCAACATCATATTTTCAGCTTCTTTCTTCTTTCTTTCTTCTTCTTCCCTCTTTGCAGCTTCCTTGGCATTCTTTGCTACTTCTTGTTCAACCTTTTTCCTTTCTTCTTCTTTACTCTTAAGCCAACTCTTAGCTTCCTGCACTAGCCTCCTAGCATCCTCTTCTCTTTTCTTGGCCTCCTCTTCATCAGCTTTCTTCTGCTCAGTTTTTCCCTTACCTCCTTTAGTGGTGATCTTCTGTTTGAATTTTCTTTGTAAGGCAGTCATGTTCCTTGCATTCATGAAAATTTATTTGTCTTCGTCCCAGTAGTTTGTATATTCAAAGTGAATATTTGCCTCCTTGCAATGTTCTACAACTTTCTTTTGGGAATCATTTCTATGGAATTTCATCTCCCCAAAGTTAAATTGCTTCAATTCTTGTACAAACTCAGCAATTTGTTTGACCTTTGAAAATTTATAGCTTCCCAGTCTGAAAGGTATGGGAGGATAAGCTGCCTTCTTGTGTTCAAATAGAAAACTCCCTACACCATCCAGGTAAACCTGCCTAATTGCTTCTTTATGTACCACAAAATTAGTGGCATACTTGGGGAGAAAAGCAGGTGCCCTAGAGAAACCATACATTCTGATGTACATCCCCTGATCAGTCAAATAATAATTTGCATACTCCTCGATGACGTTAAAGGCCTCCTCAGACATACAATTGCATTCTGTTAGGAAGATCAAAGTATATAAAGGCACAATAAAATGTTCACAAATTTATTTATAATGGCTGTAATATTTGTGTGCCCACAACAGTTTGTAGGCTATGTACATAAGGGTTCTATCCCTATCCCACATGCACCTTAGGTTCCCCCTCAGCAATATGAGCCTTTTTTTTGTCTTTTCGGCATATCTCCTTTAAAGAAGTTGTCCTGTCATAAACCAAAATGCATCTAGGCTATTTGAGCTTTTAATCAGTATTCGAAGAATGCAGAAAACTGTATAAAGAATTACCTCCTCCATATTCTCAACAACTAAAATCTATGCAAATGCAAAATCAGGAATAACTCGCACGAACTTCTTAAAGAGTGAAGTATGGACAATCCTACTTCATGCTTACAACTAACAATAATTTTGCTTCATCATAACTCCTCACTAACATGGAAAACCCCTATCAACAAGACTAAACTCAGCACTACGCGAAAAACCAGTCTGGCCAAGCATTAAACGCCCCGGTGTCTCTGCGAAACAGGGTGAATTCCCGTGATAGGACAAGACTCAAGGAATTTCCCACAAACAGCCAAATGCAAACCCAGAAAAACCGGTGTAGACAGTGTAATGCTTGTCTGTACCAATTTCCTAAAAAATTGGACAAGGTTTGAACCCCCATAACGGCTTTACAAAACAACTCAAGAAAAAGGAAAAAAAAAACCCATCTACGAACTGTCAAACTGGACCACACTTCACGCTGATAGGATACAGCAAAAGACATAACGACCATCTACCACGGCGGGAAAACCTAACCAAAGGACAAGAACTTAGTTTCAAAACTCAAAAGAAAGGGTAAAACCATGGTTGGCCTATCTGGAAAACGAGCTGTGCAGTCGACAAGGGAAATCCAAAACTCCACAAAGACGCCACCCACAAACGAGGTCCCGACAGCTAGGCACAAACGCATAGTTCGAATCGACAGGGACAGTGTAAGCATGAGTTCACAAGGATAACAATAAAATAATAACCCATCCCATATATATAGACCATGGTGAAAAATAGTCGGCGGGAAAACGTGTATATCGGAAAGCGAAACAACTAAGGCATCGACAATTAATCCGATGAGATGCCGCAACGGCGAACGATGAAGATACTATGAATTTTGTAGCACAATAGAAAGTGTCGGTGAGATACACACTAGAACTTCAGCATTGAAGCTAAAAAAATAGCGTCGGACCACTAGTTTAAATAAAATTACAACGACGGACTTCACATGGACAAAAAGTTCTGTGGACCAGTTGTTGGGGCTCCAACCCTAAGGGTCCTTAGTTTGGTAACTCTGCGGGTTTTGTGGAAGTGTAAGCGGACTTACAACCTAAAATAGTCTTAGGGGTGTCGCGGGTGGGTCGAAACCCCTGTTTTGTAATCATCCCTTGGGTTAAATCCAGGGTTAGGGTTTTGGGCACCCATGTTGTAAATCCATGGTTTTGTAACAGTGTGCTATATAAATAGGCACTTATGTAAAGAAGTAGGGTTAGGTCTTGAATGATTATCTTATGAAGCTAATGTAATGCGAGGATAAGAGATTGTATAAGGGTTTTTGTAAGAAGGTTAAGTCCCAGCTGTGTGCGTGGACGACCTCTGCAGCTGTGTGCGCAGAGGGGTTTTGGTGAAAAGGAAGATCTACAGCTCTATGCGCAGAGGCCTGCTGCTGTGTGCGCAACTTTGAGGACTAAAAGGATCTGCAGCTGAGTGCGCAGATCAGAACTGTCGTTTTAGTGTAAAGAGTTAAATAACGCGCAGTTCTGTGGACGTAACCCCTACACTGGGGGTGAACCACATGACATCTGGTGTTGTGGTTCATTTGTGTTGATTTGTTATTATATTTTATGCACTGTTAAGTAAATAACTGATAAAGTAAGATTGCTGTTAATAACTAGCTTCGCTATGAATTCCCAGATAAGGGCTGTGCAAGTAACTATTTGTTTATCTAATCGCGAAGCTACATAATTGATAATACAAGCATTGTGTTACGTGATTATTAATAAGTTAAAGACTAAAGGTACAGTAAGATTCTCTCTTCTTCTTACAGAAACCTGATTCTGAGGCATCCCATAGCTGTTTCGGGTGAGACGGTAGCCTGTTCACAGGCTGCTGCTGAAAGGGCCAACACTGTGGGTCTTTGTTGGTGCGAAGTTAAAGGTAAAACCCGGGCTTGCCCAGATAGCCCAACAACAGTAAAAATCGGATAAAACCATAACAAACCATTGAAAAAAGAATAGCTAAAACATCGGCAAAAATCAGAACATAGATAATAACCAAACAACCCGTGTCGAGTGTTTAGTCTGCTCCGGAGCCACCACAGTGGGTATCAAATAAACTATGAATTCCGTGACAATGGGAAACATCGCTGATCGAAACAACCAAAGACTAATCCCCTGATCCAAAATGAACATAATCCTGACAGTGAGAAAACAATAAACCCATAGAATTGACAAGATATAATCTTCCACTATAGTGCTCGCAACTCGCCATCGGAAATGGCGGCGACACAAGGTACTAATGATCCGACGGTGATGAAACAAAATGCTGAAATAAAATAAAACAAAACAAAAAAGTGCATCAGCAGAAAACAAAACTTTCGATCGGGTCACTCATAAGTAAGTTTCCACAACGGCGGCTACATAGATGACTACGGCCCTGACTAATAGTTCAAAAACCTCCGATAGTGAAAAATCGAAACCATCTTAACTTCAAAGTATCAAGTTCCAATCAACAACATCTGTAGGAAAATAAAGTCATTCAACAATTTAACCTCAAAGATAAAAAATTGTAGCAGAACACAAAGTAGCTCAGCAATCCCAAACAATTCCACGCAAAGTAAAATTTAAAAGGAGGGTCCCAAATTTTTTAGAAATTTGGGAAAACGTTGCAGTTGCAAGACATAGTTGTTGCAATGAGTGATAATTTAAGTGACCAAATCGCTCATGCCAAAGCTTTCTCAAGTTATCACTATGAGCAACAAAAACTAAAGGAAAAGGTGATAACCCAAAGTTGTTAAATTTGTACAACCTGGTAATATCATCAATAGTTCCAGTAGCAAGGACATTTTGAGGATTTTTGAAATCCTTGATTACAACTTGGTGAGGTGTAAATGTCACAGTTTTACCTTCGCCCGAATGAGTAATTTGATAGACTGATAACAAATTGCAAGAAATTTTTGGAACACATAGTACATCATTGAAATGACCATTTTCTACTAGGAGTGTTCCAGATCCTACAACACTTAGAGATTTATCATCACCAACAAATATTTGCTTTGTGTTACATTCATGCATAGTAGAAAAGATGGCTTGATCCTTAACCATATGATAATATGCTCCAGAATCAATCAACCATTCATTTGAAGTAGAAGAAGAAGATGAAGTACAAAAGTAACCAGAAGCACAAAGTGCATTTCCATGAGAGGTAGATTCTAAAGATGAATCTAGGCTGATGTGATGCTTCTTCATTGTTGCTTCCAAGGTTGCCATCTTCTTGAAACACTTAGATTCATCATGCTTATCTTTCCCACAAAAATTGCAATGATGCTCAGTCTTCTTTCCTTTTGGCTTGGATCCTTTGTCATTTTTTAAAGAAGGAGCTGACTGAGAGGTTTTGGGACCCTTGTTGTTTGGCTTATTATTGCAAAAATTATGTTTCTTGGGAGGCTTGGACTTTTCTTTCTATTGAGACAATAATGTTTTTCTAGATGTATCTGCATTATTAATTATTCCAAGATGAATGAGCTTATCTTGCTCTCTAATTAAGTAATCACAAAAGGATTCAAGACTAGGCTCTTGATAGCTAGTTGTAGTCAAGGATTCTTTCATGGAGTAGAATGTAGATACAAAACAGAATATGCAGGTCCAAGTTTGGAAAGAATATGATAAATACATTGTTTGTATTATTTCTTAATCTTGCATTCTTCACATAAGAGTCTAAGAGTTTTATACTTAGATAAATAGTCTTGAATGCATGAAAAATCATTTGGATTCAAAGAAATCAACTCATTCTCAAGTTGATGACCCCGAATTTCATTGTGTTTACCGAACATAGATTTCAACTTTTTCCAAGATTTATCAGGTTAATGAATTCTAGATATGTGGAATCACAAATTAGTAGATATTGACATCCCAATCAATCCACGAGCTTCATCGCATCTATTTTCTCATTTAATTTTATTATCATCATCAGTAGGTTCTGTTTCTTTTCCTGAGGTTACCTGAAAAATCCCCTACTTCACAAAACATCCTCCATACGAGATTTCCATGAGAAATCGTTAGAACTTGTAAATATAATATTACAAGGGGCAGCCATACCATAAAATAATGGTTGAAAGAACATAAACTAACTATCTGGATGCAAAGAGCTCAAAAAAATATGCGGTTTTAAAAAAATGGCACTGAAAACTGATTCTGGATGATGAAGTTATGCTTGATCAAAAAAAATGTTGAAGATGTCCCCAATAGTGGCGTGGCAGTTATTAACTTGACCAACTAAAAAGAAGAACCCCCCTCTTCCCAAGATAAACCTTTGACAATCACTTTACAATAAAGTTGCTTTTAAGTGAATCACTTTTGTAAAATAAGTGATGTTCACTTTTACAATAATGTTACTTTAAATAGTGCAAAAATAAATTAACAAATTTAATTGATTCACTTTTTATTTTATTTTATTTAAGTGAGATGCACTTTTACAATAAAATAACTTGAAAATAGAAATTGCATGCACTAAAAAGTAGCTTAATAAGACTTGAACTCAAGACCTATTAAGGAATAAAGCAACTCTGAACCAAGTGAGCTAAGTTTAAAAGCTACGTAAAAGAATGGAAAGAGGAAGGGGGATTTTTTTTTAATTGTTTTTTTAACTCTTTTCTCTCACTCTCCGTGCTTGCCTTTTTTCTTGCAAATCACAAAAAAAACGAAAAACAAAAACAAAAGAACTTTTTCCACAGAATGGGGTTAGATCTTGGTTAGCTTACCTGAAAAGTATACGTTTTCAAGTTTTCTTGTTGTTTCTAATTTTCCATGATCGCACAAGGTGCACAGAAAAGAGCATATGTAGCTGAGAAGACAAGAAAAAAAAATTTCCCTTATTGTTTCTGATTAGTCCCCATCGCGTAAGATGTACAACAAAGAGCATACACAGCCAGGGAAGGAAACAGCCCGAGACTAAAACAGTAAAAATCTAATAATAAAACTGATAAAATATGAGATATTTAAAAAATAAATAAAACAAATCCGTCACTGTAACATTATACCTTCAGATTTACCGAAATGGGTGTTTCTAGAACAAATGGAAATAGTTTTCGATGAATCAAAAAATATTTCCCAATGGAAACGGTGCTCCGGACGCAATGGAATACCTCCCATAGACAACAAATGCATAGAAAATCTAGAACCATAAACCCTTTCAAATTTTTGGCAACACCAATTTCAGATCTTAATCAAAACCGAAAGCGGCTCTTCATAAATGCTCTAATACCATCTTTGGGTAGAAACGGTACTCCCAAAATACCGAACACCTAGACCAACCACTTCACACAAAAATATCACAGATCAATACATTGATGTTTATCACGTGGTTAAAACCCTCGAGAGGGAAACAGTCCACGAACCTAGCCAAATAGCTACTCAGAGCAATTTATTATGCAAAAGCAATAAAGTTACATATGAGCTTCTCATAATCGATCAACTAACCAATGACCCTCCATGCTCTTTAAATAGAGATCACGGACCAATCGGGTGTTAATCCACGGATCAGTGGTAGGTATGATCTAAGAGAAGTTGAACCGTCAGATCACTCTATGTCTAGAACATATCGTGACTGTCAAATTAGAATATTTACAAATGCATACTCATGCATACTAAAGAAACACACTTTTACCTAACGGATATATTACACAAGTTGATCTTAACTAACTCGTAAGTGTCTAAATATCCTAACATTTTAAGGGAAAACTAGTCACTGAACTAAGGAAAGTAACAAAAGGATAAATGTAAAAACCTTGATTTTCAACTTTATGAACAAAAGTGCATTTACTTTATATGGATGATTGTATCTACCTTCTAAATACTAATTTAACTTAAGGAAATATTACGTCCAATCATATTTTGAAAATAAACTTCCATACATAGTACTTATAATCACTAAGCATGTATGTTGAATTTCAATATCAAATTTTGTGCCATAATCTTTTTTTTTCTTTTTTTTGTATCTAGGGGAATCAACAACTCGGATGGGAAGGTACTCACATGAAATGTGGCCTAGGGATCCATTCCTTCTACCACTGTACCCCTAGGTGACCCACACCCTCCTGCAAGTCATGGAACACAGATAAAACTAGGTGGGATTTGATATCGTGGCCTCCATTTACAACAAGTGACTTCATATCAATCGAACTTCAATGAACCACACCCGTTTGGGCTGAATTTTGTGCCATATTCTTTTAATATAATTCTAACATTGGTAATAAAATCTTGATACTAAAATTTACCATGCATTTGACTTCAGAAAAAAAGAAAAGAAAATCCATAAATTACATCTTTCAAAGTCATTTGCATGTAATACTTCCATATTTGTATTAGTAAATTTCTATGAACATGCAATTTACGAGACCTACGTAAAAATATGAAACTATTATGTATTCATGATACCAAATATGAAAATATGAAATTACCTAGTGATGTGTATAATTGATTTCTCAAACTACATCTTTTATTCATCTACTTTATAAGAGGATAATCTTACAAAAGGAGTATTGACCCACTTTCAAAATTATCAAATACTCATTTCATAACAAATAATTTCATCGAAAACCATNTTTGTATGAACTGTATTGACTGTTTGTCACTGTTATATATATATATATATATATATATATATATATATATATATATAACTTTATATTCCTACCTTATTACTCATCTATATAAAATATATGTATATAATCTAATTTTTTTTATATGGGTCTATATGTATAATCACTTATAGAAATATAGTTCTACAGAATAGCAATGATATCTTATACAAAGTTATAGATCAAGCAGAGACATCTGTAGAGCTCTAGATATAGATGAACGCAAACATCGTAAATTGTATGCATTAATCAAACACAGACCTTTGGGATTATATATCAAATGTAGATTGTATGCATAATTATAGATCAAACAAAGATTTTATGCAGAGTTATACATATATGGATATTATTTTAAAACCACATATCAAAATAAACGTTTTGGTAATTCATATAACATATGCGTAATCATCGTATGCAAAATTGGAATTGGATAAATCCATAAAACGTTTGGGGGGGAAAATCCACACAGATTTGAGAACACACTTCCATATTTATATATCAATCATATACTGCAGTATATGCACTGCATTATATCTGGTTATGATTATCAACATATTAATATAGATCGAGCAATGGAATCGTAGGAAGAGGGTTCTGTTTCGATTGTATATATATTTTAACTGAACAAGAAAAATAAAACGATTGTAACTCAAACAATTTCGAAAATATATTTGAAAAGGTATTACCAATACAATTTTACGGATCGATCACTTGAAAAGCTAGCAAAGGGTTACAAATAAATCAATGAAAAATGGATGCAGTCAACCACATACACGGAGGCATGGGATAGTTCATCAAAAATCATACTCAATAAGGAAATGCATATCCAGATGTTATACAGATCAAAACTAATTTTTAAATCTACAGATGTGGTAAATGTTTGGTAATTGGAAAAAAAAATGTTTTGGCGGTCCCTCAAAAACACAATCAAAACCAAAGGTGAATCTTTATTAGCTTGACCCATATATTTGGAAACGGGTTCAAAGTCTAAATCTAAAATTATGATAACCATGCTTATTACAATAAAACACACCAATTGGGAATCGTATGCAATTGAAACAAGCAATCCATAATTCAAAAGCAGACATAGACTGTTTTCACAATCCACGATAACCATCAAAATATAGACAGGGGTTACACTTGCAGAGATGGGGATCCAAAATAATTATAATGCATACAATGAACCAGATTTGTCGTGGATCTATAAACCTTTCTAGGAAACCATCAACACAAAATGAGATTTGGATAGTGTTTATATAATTCGACATAAAAAGTTTGGGTAATCAACGTAGCCTAAGAGTTGGACATATTTTTGAATAATTCATCATAAAATGTTGAAATGCTCACTTCATAAATGAATAAATTTCAACAAAAGCATAGATGGTAAATCACATATACGGATTGGATCTATAATTTATACTTAAAACAATATTATGCACAATCTAGTACATAGGATTCAATGATACTTAGTTGAGAAAATAATGTCGAAAATAGATACTTGGAGAGTCAACTCCTCCCAACCATAGAAAAGAGTAGCACCATAGCTGGCTCAACTCCACCCTAGAGATGCATTACCACCATGCACACTAGAACAACAAGAAAAAATTCCATATGACACTCTATCCTTGAGTCCGTAACAAATTCAATGATGGACCTATAAAATAAAGAAACACTTGACACATGCAGTTAACAACATTTCTCCATGCACAAAATGACATCCAGTGCTAAACCAGTGCACCAATATATATAGATTTTCCCCAAGTCTTATGCCTTCCCATTCAAGTCTCAAATCCATCCATAAATACCTATGATTTAGGATCTTGGCTAGATATTGAGCTTTAGATTGGATTTGATTGTAAATATCTCTCTAGCTTGCTTACACATGTTCTCCTCTGCCATGGTGGTGTCGCCTCATGTAGTTGAATTCTCCAAGTGTCACTTTCTTATATATAGATATACTTTGTTGTGCAAATTTCAGCTTAGGTTTTTGAGTTTTTTTAATAACTCATTACATAAAAATAATTCTCAAAATATAAAAATAAAAGTAATTTCATGGGGGTATTACATTTCTCCCCCGCTTATTCTTAACTTTGTTCTCAGTGTTCTTTTTATTCTAATCTCCCTTACTCATTCATGAATATGGAGGGATATGGTTCTCACATTTTATCCTCCATTTCCCAAGTTGCCTCTTCAGGGATGAAGTGCTTCCATTGCAGTTGTATTTGAATGATGGCTCAATATCGTAGCACATGCTCTTTCCTATCTAGAATGCGGAAAGGTTTGGTTTCAAATTCGCCCTCAGGTTCTACCTCGATGACTATCCAATCAATTATATGAGTAGAATCATGTAATTGTATTTTCAGTAATGAAACATGAAATGCATCGTGTACTTTTAGGTTACGGTGGAGTCCAAGCTTCTAGGATAGTAGTCCTATCTTAGCTAATGCATCGAAAGGTTTGCAATACCTTGGTACTATCTTGCAACATCTTCCCAAACTCAAAGAACTCTTCTTCGACTTTACCTTTAGATATATATTATCACCAACGTTGAACTCTCTTGGAGTTATTTTAAAATCTTCCTAACTCTTTATCCAATCTTGGGAAACTTTTAAGTGTTGTTGCACCTGTTTCACCATCTGTTCCAACTCTTTTATCTTGTCTGGCCCTAGAACACTCCTGTCAGTAGTGTTATCCCAAGACTCAGAAGTGCGTCATTTTTTACCATACAAAATTTTAAATGGTGTCATTTTTATTGATTCTTGATATCCATTATTATAGGAAAGTAATAATAAATGCATATAATCTTCCCTTTTACCTGGTTTACCCATTACATACATTCCCAACATATCTCCTAACACTTGATTATTTATTTCAATCAATCCATCTATTTGAGGATGATAAGAAGTATTGAATTCAGTAGTTGTGTCTCTAGAACATTAAATAAGGATTTCCAAAAGTTACCATTAAATTTCACATATCTATCAAAAATATCAACCTTTGGAATTCCATGTAAACATAATATTTATTTCATAAAAGTATCCACTATATTAATCTCTTTAAAAGTAGATTTTACAGGTATGAAATGGGAAACTTTACTTAACTTATCAACAACTACCATTATCGAGTCATGTTGTTTATTTATTTTAGGTAATCCCATTATAAAGTCCATGCTTATTATCTCCCATTTCCATTCTGGGATAGGTAAGGGTTGCAGTAACCTGACAAGATGTTGATATTCAGTTTTTACTTCTTGATATTCAATACACCTATCTAGGTAATTTGCAACATCATTCTTCATGTTAGGACAACAATATATTTTTCTTAACTTATTTATCATCTTCTGGTATCCCAAATGTCTGGGTTATTGTTTCTTGTGTAGTTAATTTGGAATTAACTATTTAACTTCTTCAAAATGTGGTATGTATGATCGGTTTTTATAAACTAATAAGTCTTCCAAACTTATAGAATAAAATGAGTAATTTCCATTATCACATGTTTCCAACTTTTCTTTAATATTTAATTACTCTTCATCACTTTTCAGTGCTTATTTTATTAAATCTTCAAGATTTTTCTTATAACATCCAAAAGCAGTTGAACAATGTGGAATGGAATTCCTACTCAATGAATCTATAACTTTGTTCTCTTTTCCTTTAATTTGTTTAATTTAAAAATCATGCTATCTAAAGAAGGATAACCACCTTGCTTGGATAGCATTTAATCTTTGTTGATCAAATAAGTATTTTAAGCTTATGTTATACAACATTAAGGCAAATTTTCTCCCTATTAAGTAATGTCTCCACATATTTAATGCATGTATTATAGAATCTAATTCCAAGTCATGTGTTGCATATTTTTGTTCATGTATTTTGAGTTTTCTGGACTCGTAGCTTAGCAACACCACCTAATCCTTCTAGGAAGACATCCACACATACTGTGAAGTCCTTGTATGGATATGCAATTATTAGACCATATGAACTTAGTTCCTTTCTTTTTAAGCAAGGTTACTAGATAAACAATTTTGGAGAACTACTCAATTAATCTACGACAGTATCCCGTGATTTCCATAAAGGATAAAATCTTAGTTACATCTTTAGGAACTGACCAATCATTCATTTCCCTGATTTAATCTCGCTCTAGCGAAATACCTTTCTTAGTTATTACATGACCTAGGAACTGGATTTTATCTTGAAAGAATTCACATTTCTAAACTTTTCAAATAGTTAAGGTTCTCTTAAAGTTTGCAAGACTAATTTAAATTTTTTTTATTCTCTTCTTCATTTTCAGAGTATATTAATATATCATCAATAAATATTATTACAAACTTATTTAAGTATTTGTGAAGAAAATTGTTCATTAAACACATGAACGTGGCTAGGGCATTGGTCAATCCAAATGGTATGATCAAGAACACGTAATGCTCATACCTTGTTCTGAATGCAGTTTTATGGACATCCTCTTCCTTATTTATTATTTGATGGTACCTAGACCTCAATTCAGTTTTAGAGAATACCGATGTTCCCCATACTTGGTCAAACAAGTCGTCGATGCACGGGAGAGGGTATCTATTATTAATTGTCATCTTATTTAATATTTTCTAATAGATATAAATCCTCAATGTTCCATCCTTATTTTTAACAAACAAGATGGGTGCTCCCCATGGAGCCACACTCGACTAAATATATTATTTATCTATTAATTGTTGTAATGGTAATTTTAATTCTACCAACTCAGGTGTGTTCATTCAATAAGGATCCTTTGAGGCGGGTACTACTCCTGGTACCAATTCAAAGGTACATATAATATCCCTCTTCGAAGGTAATGTTATCTCTTTGAAAAAGATGTCTTTAAATTCATTTAAAAGAGGAGATACTCTAAAATAGGTTTTGTTTCCTTATCATTAGTTTCGGTGATATTTACATCAAAAAACCTACATCCTTTCCTAGCACACTTTTTCAACTACAAGGCATATATTTTTCTAGTAAGAACCTTCTATGGAATCACTCTAACCATTTTACTTTCACTATTTTCATCAATGCAATAAAAAGTTTACTCAGATCAATTTAGCACAACTTTATGATTTTTCTAGCCAATCCATGCCAATTAGTAGATCCTAAGATCATAATGGTGAAACATTCAAATCTACTTTTGTAATCAAAACTTGCATATGAAATTCACAACTACAAATAAAATTGGTTATTTTTTTGTTCCTATGGCTAATTGTATTAACCACGACTTTTCAATGTCATATTTTCTCATTTTACACAAATCTATTAACTTAGGAGATATGTAACTTAGGGTAGATCCATTATCAACTAATATAGAAATAGGTTTGGTAAGGATCTTACCATCTACATCAACCATGGAGGGTTGATAATACACTTGATGATTGTCTAATGCGACGTTTATCTATGGTTTGTTTCGAGAAACCTCTACAACTGTGGCTTCTTCTCAGACCATGTGAATATTCTGATTTTCCTTTTTATGAGGACAATCCTGATAGAAGTGACTCCTCCCACATAGATAATACTACAAAGGTTCTCTTTTTATTTCTTCATTTTTATTATTAAAAATATTATCTTTATACTCAACAGTTCTCATAGGTTGTTTATAATCCGTTCTTATTGTTTGTTGTTTGTCTTTAAATACATTTCTCTGGAAACTCTTATGTTTATTAAAAGGTTTGAACTTTCTTCTCTTAAAACTACTTCCCACTCTTCTCTTGAAATTATAAGGATTTTCACTTTTACTCTTTAATCATTGATAATCTATTCATTTGGACTTCGTCATTACATTATACAAATTTTTTGTTCCATCAAACTCCATTTTGTCTTTATAAAAGTTAGTCAAGCAACCTAGAAATCTTTGTATTTTAACTTTTTCTTTCTTTAGGTAAGGAGCATACCTTAACAATGATAAGAATTTAGTACATTATTCATGCATTGAAAATCCTTATATTTCCCTTCATAGTAATATTCTGCGAGGTATTCCTTTTTCAATTCCTTTTTAAATCAGTTCCAACTTACCTTTTTATTATTTTTTTTTCTATTTTTAAGTATTTCCACCAATTCTCATCCTTTCCGACTAGCTTGAAGATGGCCATGTTTCCCTTCATAGAGTTGGAGTAATTGTACATAGTGAAGTACTTATTCATCCCAGAGAGCCAAGCCTTAGCTTCTTCTCCAATTTTTTCTTCGTCGTCAAAGGTAGGAGGACTTATTTTTTAAATTCTCTCGTTAGCTCATATTTATATTTTATTTTCTTCCTATTTATGCCCTTAGAATTATCACTATAATATTCTGATTCACTAGATAGAGGGCTTCCGTCAGATTAAGGAAAGTTAGAGGAAGAGTTTTCTTGTTTATGTTTCTTTTTACTCTTTTCATTAGTTATCTCATTCGGTTTATATAGTAGGGATTTATTTGAGTATTCCTTGGCTTTTAGTACCCTTTCATGTTAATCTTAAAAATCATAATTACTTTTTGTAAGTCCCTCGTTGTTTGTAGGATCTCATTATTAACAATGTTATTATTTGTAGGATCCTCGTTATTAGTTTCAACACAAAAAGGTGGGGAAGGGGATCATCTTCAATCCATATCTTCCTATATTTTAGTAAAATAGCTATATTCTATACAAGTAATAAGAACAAAAATTTACACATTCTTAATTTTTCAGAAATATGTGTATGAACACCATAGGGATGATTGTCATAACTTGGGATCTGGTACCACAATGTAACAACCTCGATTTTCAACTTTATGAACAAAAGTATATTTACTTTATAAGTCTGATTGTATCTACCTTCTAAATACTAATTTAACTTAAGGACATATTACGTCCAAATTTTTTTTTCAAAATAAACTTCCATGCATAGTACTTATAATCATGAAGCATGTTATTTGAATTTCAATATCGAATTTTGTGCTAAATTATTTTAATGTAGTTCTAAAATTGGTAATAAAATCTTGTTACTACACTTTATCATGCATTTCACATCAGAAAAATAAAATAACATCCATCAATTACATCCTTCAAATGCATTTCCATGTAATACTTCCATATTTTCATTAGTAAATTTGTATGAAAACGCAATTTACGATACCTATGTAAAAATATGATACTATTATCTATTCATAAAAGTGTCATCCTCAACACTTGGATGCATCTGTATGAAGGAATCATCTTCCCATTTCAAATTTGTAGCTGGTAATTTCTTCTACTTTATGAGCTACTCAATAATAGGATGATTTCGTAGCTATTTGGTCCTTGTTTCGATTAATTTCTCAGGTTCCCATATGATTTTTGCTTCTTCAAAACTGCTTTGACGGTGATGTTGATCTGCTTGTAGTTTCATCTTTTTTTTATGACGTCATTGGGATTTGGATAACTGCTTGCTGGAGCTCTATGCAATCTTCCACTACTTGAATTGTATATTTTCTTGTTGTTGCTTCAACCATCTTCTCTATCTCATTCTTCTGGCCATGGGGTTCTTTGTAAGGTCTGATTCTAGAAGGAACAATTCCCATATTTAAGTTAATAGCATTGTACAAATATCGAATAGGTGGATTGACTTATTGGAATATATTCAAATACCTTGGAAGGATCTTTAAGGACCCTTTGGATATCTAGTGAAATGGGAGTCTTACTTGTTTGAACATATATAGAGTATAACTGTGTAATTACACCTTTTTTTCCCTTTCTTTAACAATGTTGTCATACCATTAGAGATGATCACCTTGCTTCATTTCCCTATGATACCCTTTAACACAAATTATTTTCCTTCCGAGCAAAATTTCATGAAAATCTTCTGAATATTAAAAGTTATTGTTCCCAATGATTGTAACCATTGAACTCCTAATACAAAATAAGCACCCCCCAATGGGAGAGAAATCATGGAACTATTCAATACATATTCCCCCATAGTAAGTTTGATATTATGAAATTTCTATGAATAATTGATGGTTCCTCCATCTACAACCATTACTTGAAATTCCAGTGTTGGATATACAAATAAATTTAGAACTTTGGCTACTTTACAGTGAATGAATTATGAGTACTACCAGAATCAATCAGCATCATTATCTTTCTATTTTTTATATATCCAACTATCTTGAGAGTTTTAGGAGTGTTGATTCCAACCAAAGCATGGAAATATATGGTGGGAGTAATCCCTTATAGTTTAACCCCTTGCATTGGTTCATGTTCTTTTTGTTCTTCCTCTTCACATTCTATGTATAGCAGTTTCTTTTCTCTACACTTATGTCATTTATTGTAAACGTTCTCACAATTAAATCATAGACCTTTCACTCTTCTTTCCTCTATTTATCGATGTGTCCACCTATGAGTTTGGTTAGAAGGAACATCATTCTCTATGTATGTGTTGGAAGTGGTATTTCTAGTAGACATCACAATCTTTTTACTTTCAACCTTCATTTCCATCATGAAAGCCTTATTTAGGGATGATGGTTCAAAGAGATTCACCTCATGTTTAATGTTATCCTTCAAGTTTCCAATAAAGATATATAACAAATTATCTTCTGAAATATTTTTCGCTCTAAGACTTAGCTGTTGAAGTTGCTTGATGTGTTATGTAACTGGACCTTTTTTCCTAATATTTACCAACTGTCGAAAGAAGGTGTTGTTATTTATACACAAAATGTGCAATAAATTATTATGTGAATATAGACCAATATATAGTAGAGTCATTTTTACGGTCACAAATCCATTGGTACCATACAAATTAATCATCTTGTAAATATATGGATGCAATAGTTATCTTTTGCAAATTTGGCACCTAGTATATATCAAAGAATTGCTCCATCTATAAAATTCATGTGATTAGATCCTTCCCATCAAAATCGATCATGTCAATATTAGGGATAAGTAGTTTCTTGGACCTAATTTAAACCCATGATGTTCAGGTGAATCATCAACGTTTGAGGACTCAAACTTCCTACTCTACAATTGTTTTTTACTTTTCTCAAGACATGACTGGAATAAGTCCCTTTTTTCCTGCTTATATATTCTTGAGTAGACGCATGAGAAATAAATTTATGTTTTATATCCTTCATCAATTCCTTCAATTATTGAGGATTTTATTTTCTGGTCATCCCTTTAAGATCCTATTTCCTAGCCATATTATTTTCCCATTAAACTAAATCATCCATTTTCACATTTCCTTTAATCATATCTTCCAACTTGCACACTCTAAAAGATATGTCTTTCATTTCATCATCAATCGAGGATGAATCTTCTAGGATATTGAGTGGGGTGTTATCTTTTACCCTTCCATTTGGTGGAATTTTGAAGAATAAATATATATCACACCCTCGGGCTTACCAAAAATAGATCCTTCTACTCAAAGCTACTCAAATTCAAAATGGTGTACCTTTTCAAACCCTAATTAGAATATTGTTTGAATTTTGAACAATAGATATATATCACACCCTAGAGTTTACCACAAATAGATCCTTCTACTCAAAGCTACACAAATTCAAAATGATGTACTTGCAACTTAGGTAAAATTTGAATTTTGACTCCTATGGTTCTGAAACTTTTGACTGTGGTACCGTGATGTGTCCTCTTTCCAATTATGGGGGTCTTACCTAATTTGGATATCCCAAAAAAAATTATTGCAAATACATAAAAGTTTCTTATTTTTCATCCTATCCAGAAGAGTGTACTTACGGTAAGCCATTTGTCCAATATTTTGTTTTTGTATCTAAAAATCCTACCATAGATATCGCCATCCATCTTATTTCATATGCAACTAGTTGCAATCAATTTGGACCTTGGATGCCTCACATAAGACCTTTTTCCCTAAAACACATGTTTAGACTAGGTTTTGGACTAGCAAAAAACCCTAGATTCCTCTGCAATTATCCGAAACTATAATGGGTCAGTATCTAACTTTTGAATTGGAGATATTTTGACCTATTTTAGAAGTTTGTTTTTGACCTCACTCTCTAAGTCCTTGTAGAAAAAACGTTGTAGCAAAAATTTAAAGGTGATTTGTTTTGCAAAATCTGATCTCGAGGAAAAAGCTCTAATACCAACTGTTATCCAGCCAAACCCTAGAAATAACATAAAAGAGAATAAATAGACAAGAACGGACTAATGCACACCTTAACAATGAAAAACACAGATAATTATCAATCCTCTTTTTCCCATACACATCCACCATGCCTCCACATTTTGATAGTCTAATGTACCGAAAACACTTCTAATGTTTTTTTCTTCTGATGCATAAAGAACATAAAGAAGTGAATAACATGTTGAGATGTCATTAAATGAATGCTTACCTTCTCTTGATGGAATAATTATTGCTTATCAACTAAGCATACATAGTATCTTTCTTGTAATAACTGATTAGTCAAGCACATAACTTTGCTCGACAATTTTTTTATTTCAACTAGACTAGGCCTACAACTTCATTGGGTGCTTACTCCTCCCTTATTACTGATTAGCCAAACTAGTCGTAGCATTAATTTATACATATACATGTTATAATTAACCATTGGATTGCAAAGTTAACTCTATCTATGTTAAATACCCTTACCTTATCCAAATCTGAAGTTCATTTAACCTATCAGTCGACACGTTAACACACATATTCCAAACACCCCATTTAATCTATGAAAAGGTGTTGCGACTATTTATAATATCTTATGTGATTATATAATTATATACTTATGTATGTATAGCTATACATATCAGTATAATATTCCCACATTATTCAATCAATTACAAGGACTACTCAATCAATTACAAGGACTACACATTATAGTTGATGCATTGTACTTACGATTTATATAAATCATTTGGTATCAACATATACATGTAACTAGTAATTGCAGGTTTATCTGATGGCTAATTTAAGAGGCTCATCACACACATATTGGATGACTACATTACTCCACTTCAAATTTTAGCCAACTTTAATAGAAATCCCTCTAATGCGTTGCTATTGTACATTATATACATTACACATTGAATTAATAGGAACAATAGTTATTATCTACCCTAATGCGTTGTTGCTCACATTATATACATTACACATTGATTTAATAGGAAAAATAGTTATTATCTACCCTAATTCTTGCATGACGTAACATATCATTATTAACATCGATATTGAATTTAGAAAGGATTGGATTATTCGACGGTTAGTGCATACATATGACCATGAAAATTCCTAACCTCTATGATGCCTCCCTAGGGAGTGGTGTTGCACCCACTCATAGACAAAATTAGAAACAAAAAACTTGACCCCAAAAAAGACTTGGAGTGGTAGGGATGAGGTTGAAGAGCTTGTCATGGCATGCTTTCCCTAAAGAAAAAGGCCGCCGTAGTAGTCTTGATTTTTGAGATACTACTTATATAATTTTATACAACTCTAATGGAAATAACCTGCCTCCTTCACCATCAATTTAAGGTCTTTCTTCTCTCCTCAAACTTTCATTGGATCTTATGCTTTTTTAGATTCGTTGGCTACTCATCGTGATTTTAATGATGGAGTGCATAGTTTGATGAGGGAGAGGCTTCCTCCCCACCATAAGCACGACCCATCCCACCATTCATTTCTGCTAATTACCAATGAATTTATTTGAGTTTAGAGACTAAAAACCATTTCATTCATAGGTTGACTTACAATCATTTCCAATCACAAGTTGAAGATGGTAAGCCATGGGCTCAAGGTATGGTTGTGGCTCTAATTTAGAAATCACACCGAAATCAATCCTTGGAAAAGGGAAGAGACAACACATGTCATTACTCTCGTCTAGTAGAGCTTGGTTGGAAGTGATATATCCATGGTGAAACCTTGTCGATTATTTTCTCTTATCTTATCTCTTAATATTTTATCCTTGGATCTAGTGTGAGATCGAGTCTTCCAATTAAGATTGATGTCATAGATGGATGTATACATGCATGCTTGACTTGCTTTCTTTTTTGGTGAATATTTATCTACATAGCATAGATCTCTTTGAATATACTTGGTTTGCATGAATGTTTTTTTAGTGAATATTTATCTACATAGCATTGATCTCTTTGAAGATACTTGGTGTAGAACGATTGGTGCAGAAAGACAACTGGTGTGGAATGATTGGTGTAGAAAGACAACTAGTGCGGAATGATTGGTGCAGAATGATTGGTGCGGAAAGATGTCTGTAGAAATCGCGAAATTGTTTTTGGAAAAGTATCAAACCCGCATTCCACAATCCGCATCTTACCTCAGATCAACTGTCAAGAAAATAGCCGACGAAGATCAACGATGGGGAATCATTGATGAGGAAACCATGGTGTAGAAATACGATTTTGAGGGGGGAATCTATGTCCTAGATCGATGAACCAAAGAGACTCAAAAGTAGATCAACGACCTGGGCTGATTATGGAGAAGGAGATTGTGGAAGCACCAGAAAACCTTAAGCTGAGCTACGAAAATGAATTCTGAGGTGCGTCCATATATGGTAAAGAAGAATGTCCAACATGAAACTCATAGATGGAAGGTGAAGCCCTTATCTTTTGAGAGAAACGTGTACAAATGAGCCTGTGATGAAGATATCTTGGAGAGATCTCACATAGGAGGAAAAGAAGCCCACATGCGTGAGAAAAAGAGAAGCCCTAAGGTCTGAAGAGAGAGTATTCCCACTGATAGAGGAGAGGAATTCCAAAGGCATTGGTTTCACAAATCCTACGATCAGAGAAGAAGGGAGATCGCAGACCAGAAGTGATCAAGAAGTTTTTAATTATTTATTTAATTAAAAATCATTAATCACAGATTGTTGAAAAGGTGTGACTATCATATTTGAAAGGGCATGATTCTGAAAGGGTATGTTTCCAGAATAAAGAGATGCGTCCATAGGAAACATGAAGATACTTATATGAAGAAGTATGAGTGAGAGAAAGGGTCTGTGAGTCACCTAGATCGATGTAGCCATAGCATAAGATAGAGACCAGTGGGTGTGATAGAGAAATGGAGGGGAAATAAATCTAACAAATTATAGAAAACATATTAGGGTGGAACGATGGAGCTAGGGCATGAAACAGGTCTGGAAGGGGTTGTTTCCTCCTTCCAGCTGAAGTTGGTAAATAGGGTGCAGGATCATCATGTCAGTCTTAGCTAACAAAACAGGGTGTCGTAGCATCCTTTCAGTAGCAGCTAATAAACCAATGGGTAGTATCCTCCTTCTAGTGGTTGCTGGTAAATAGGGTGTTGTAACATCCTTCAGTAGTAGCTGATAAACATTGTGCTCGTAGTCTCCTTCCAGTAGTTGCTGGTAAATAGGTTGTAATACCATCCTTGTTTGTAGCATCAAGAAAAACTATTTGTAAATAACAATTTTGCAGTAATAGGATGTATTGGTGGTTTACCCTATTGGGTTTCCATGTTAAAATTATGTTCTATGTATTCTTGTTGTTATATGTATTTAATGATAGATTTAAAAATTGGTTAAATTAGTAAAAAGATAAACAATACTGATTCACCCCACCCCTCTTAGTATTGACCAATAAACCAACAATTGGTATAAGAGCGACTCCTTCACTATAGTTTAACAACTGGAAGGAAGATCCCATTAAAATCACTATGGATCAACAAGAAGATATTTACACAGTAAATGGATCTCCAATACTTAGAAAAGAAGGATACATATTTTGGAGCACAATAATGAAAGATTATTTGAAGGCATTGGAATATGATGTATGGAATTTAGTGATCATTGATTACTTCCCACCAAAAAGGATAAGGAGTCAAGCTCAAAAGAAATCCAAGAAAATTAACTCAATGGCCATGGCTTCAATCCTTGATGGATTACATGATGTCAAAGAGAAGATAGGTGAATGTAACTTTGCAAAGGAACGTTGGGAAAAGAAATATTCAGTTGAGCAAAGAGAAGAAGGAAGACTTTCTATTCTTGAGGATGTTAGTGAAGATGAAAAGATAAGTGAAGATAAAAAAAAATATTTGTAGGCACAACAAACTCATATGAGGAATCAAAAGTGGACAGAGAAGCGCAATACATGGCTGTTGTAGATGAAATTGAAAAATGTAGGAAAAAGAACAAAGTCTTAAAAGAAAAATTGTCAAAATATCAAGAAGAGAAGAATTCAAAAGAAGAGGAAGTCAAAACCCTCCAAAAAGAGCTACACAATTCAAGAAAACAAGTGTTGGCTAGTATGGAAGAAGTCAAGAGCTTAAAACAAGAAGTTGTTGAATTCAAGGAAGAAGTAAAGAAGCTAAAAGATTAGCTGACTGTTTGTTAGTGAGAAGTTCAATGAAAGTACTAAAGCTCTTAATAAATTCTTTAGCTAACAAAGATCCCCCAGATATAAAATAGGTCTTGGATATAATCATAAAGGATCAAGCTCCATCTTTCATGAAAATGTTGAAAATGTTAAATGTTGACATGATGCCTCCAAATATACACCCAAGCAATAGAAGAATCACAATGAAATGAAGTCTAGTTACCATAATTTTTCCCATCCTCCCAAGATGAAAAATTTCAGAAGACATGCAAAAGAAAAGAGTCATTACAAACAAAAAACCAGAGATTCTCTAGACATACATTCTAGGTATATTGTCATTGTTGTCACAAGTTTGTTCACAAGGATGATGATTGTAGAATCAAAGAAGACATTAGAGGAAATTTGGGGTCTAAAATGGGCCTTATAAGAAAACGTGCCAAAATAAGTTTTTGTGAGTTGGAATTCAAAAACCAATAGAATTTCAATAAAATAAGTCAACCATAATGGTTGAATTGACATATTTGTCATTAAAAAAAACTACTTTTTTTGTTCGTATTTTCGACATATCTCATTGTGTTTTTACTCAAATTTCGATCAGGAGAGCTCGTTGGATGTGGAATTTGATTCCGCATCCAACGAGTATCCACACTGCATATTTTTTACGGACCCTGCTACCCCAAAAACAAGAAATACTTGAAAAAACGTGATGATGACATCATCATCACAATTTTTCAGGTATTTCTTGTTTTTGGCGTAGCGGGGTCCGTCAAAAGTATGCAGTGTGGGTACTCGTTGGATGCGGAATAAAATTCTGCATCCAACAAGCTCTCCCGATCAAAATTTGAGTAAAAACACAGGGAGATATGTCGAAAATACGAACACAAAAAGTAGTTTTTTTCTTTCTTCCTCCAAAATTAATCAATATTATTTTATTATTTTCCTTAGGAGGCCCATTTTAGACCCCAAAATTCCTCTAATGAGATGAATCAATGATAAGGAAAGAAGACACCAACATCTCTAATGGAAAAATACTTATTTCCTTCATATGTCACAGTATTGGACACTTTCCAAAACATTGCAAGAATAGTACATGCAGCTCTTCCCAAGAAAATAAAAAAAAGGTATCGAAGATGAAAACCAGGGAACAAAGAAATAAAAAACCAGTAAGCAGAGTACCTCTTGGAAAAATATGGAGAAGAAATGAAGACTCCAAATATCTAGAAGAAATAAAGATTTCAAACATCAATGAGGTCTCCAAAGATGACGATGAACATAATTATGCCACTAATAAAAAGGGAATCCATTATAAGGAAAAACAATATGGAGATGTAAAAGAAAGCACTGATAAAAATGAAGATGATGAAGAAGGATGTAGTGATGACTATCGGATCCTTTCTTAAAAGATATCTCATGATTTAAAGAAGACCCTGAAAATGAAAATAACATTAGAGGGATCTTATACTCAAGGGGAGTTAAAGTCAAGAAATTCCAATTGGTATCTAAGAAAAACTTCAATTGGTATCTAATGTTGTACTATATTGAAAGCTATGTTCTTCAAAGATGATGGGTGATCAAGGTTGGTATATGGATGACATAAGAGAAAGTATGAAGTAATGTGAGAACAACAAAATGTGAGAGTCATGAAGACCATAATGTATACAATCAAATAGAATATAAATATTATTATGTTCACTTAGTATTTGAACTCATGACACATAAAAATTATTGAAAGTAGAAGAAAACTCAACTCCAAAAATAAAAATTCGATCTATTAATAACGTAGCAGGATGAGTTCAGCATTAACAAAGGAAAAGGTTGAGCCTTTATGAGTCTTTGTGTCTGAGATAATGAGACCATAGAAAATATGTAATAACTTGAATTAATCTCCGTGTTGAGGATTTGAATTTATGGTTTTCTGGACAGTTGATAATATAGATCTAAAATCCAAAAGAATCCAGCAGTATATGCTAGGTTTTTATATGAAGATCTAAATGCATAGGATTAAGGAATTCTGGTAAAAGCAGAACCCAGTTAAATTACAGGCATAATAGACCATTAGATATGGCAGCATGAACAAAGTTTTTTTTTTGAACATGTATCCTAGACAGAAAATGGAAGAGTGAAAAATAATGGTGAGTGTAAACTCTGTCACAAAAATGTTGACAAAGGAGAGGAAGTACAATGACAGGGGGGTCCATGGATCTATCCGAGTTAAGCTATCATCCAAGAACCTGGTGCAAGAAAGGAAGTGTTAAGATAAATGATAATACATTGATTAAATAACACGGTTCAGTTAACAAAGGGGAGATATGATGATAGCGAGAGTTGTCAGAAAGTAGAAAGATGGGAAATCCTATATCAAAATAGGTACAGCATTGGCATAATAGGTTATCCTTTGTCATTGTTGTCAAAGGGGAAGAATGTTTAGAGGCTTCAATCAATGGCAAAGGGGGATATTTTTTAGTATATAGTTGTCATTGATGTCAAAGGTGTTCACGAATGATAAAGGAATAACCAATGGATATGATGGCAGAACAAACTTGGTGAAACACTAAGGTAGTGATGGCATTGCATGGCATAGTTGAGGATATAGCATGACACATATGATGGTTTCCTAATGATGACATGGAATATGATAGCGGGACAAAATCAATGAAAGACTAAGCTAGTGATGGCATGGCATGGCATAGTTGAGGATGTGGCATGACACATATGATGACACGGAATATGATTGTGTCCTAATGGTGATGTCATAAAAGTTCATTTATAGCAAATGCAATGGATGAGATGGACATGGATGATAAGACAACATGATTGACTAATCTAAAGACCTCCAAGACAGTGTCGATAGTATGATGTAAACAATGGTTATTGAAACAAAGAACAGAGGTCGATTGGAAGTAGAGATGCAGTGTGAATGACAAAGCTAGTTAAACAAATGAAGAGTGGAACTACAGAAGAGTGAAATGAATGGGAGATAGAGTATATGTACCAATCGAAGAACAAAGAAACTATATATGCGATAGTGTTTATAAATTCCTTATAATCAGCAGCATGATGAAATTATCTGTGTATATAAATATTCAAAACTATTAGAAACAATCACAGAGGATTTTCACAAAGAAATCATACAGATCCGCAAAGTCATGGTGAGATCCGCATTCGATTTAAAATCGACAGTTAGGAAGCATCCCACACAAGATCCGATGGTTGAGGGTCAGTTTTGCAAAAGATAGGTGAAAGGATAAAGTTCCACAAAGGATTAATATCGGTTGACTAATATTAATCCCACACTAGATTCGATGATTAAGTATCAGTTCCACAACAATAAATATCGGACGTATTATATTAGTCCTGCACTAGATCCCATGGTTAAGGATTAATTCCGATAGTTCAACAGAAAATCCAAAGCTCCGCAAAAGATCAAGATCAGAAGGCTAAGATTAGTTCCGCTAAAAAGAGATCAATGGCGCGGAATAAAAATGAGGAAAGGGTATTATGGAAATAAAATTTAATGATTCTATGAACCCACAATCCAGAAGATCGAAGGTCAGGAAAGATTCCGCAAAATATCGATAGTGTGGAAGGAAAATTGTGGAAAGAAGCTTGCGGAAAGGAGCTTGTGGAAAGAAGCTTGTGAAAAGGAGCTTGTGTAAAGTATCTTGCGGAAAGGAGCTTGTGGAAAGGATCTCGTGGAAATAAGATTGTGAAAAGGAGCTTGCGGAAAGGAGCTTGTGAAAGGTCAAGATACGATTTGATGAAATGCTATGTTTCCACATCCCACATCCCACATCCCACAATCTGCATCTTATCTCAGATCAATGGTCACGAAAGAGCTCATAGGAGATCAACGGTGCAGAACAATTGGCGCAAAAAGATAAGTACGAAAATCGTGAAAATACATTTTGGAAAAGTCACAGACCCGCATTCTGTAATATGCATCTTACCTCAGATCAATGGTCAGGAAAATGGTCAATGAAGATCAATGGTGGGGAATCGTTGATGAGGAAACCGTGGTGCAAAAATACGATTTTGAGGGGGAAATATATGTGCTAGATCGATGGACCATAGGGAATCAAAATTACATCAACGGCCTGGATTGATTCTGGAGAACGATATTCCAAAAGCACGAGAAAAGATTAAGCTAAGCTATGGAAATGATATCTAAGGTGCATCCATAAATGGTAAAGAAGAATGTACAACATGAAACTCATAGATGGAAGGTGAAGCCCTTGTTTTGTGAGGGAAAAGTGTACAGATGAGCCTGCAATCAATATAGCCCATAGAGAGCCCACAGAGGAGGAAAAGAATCCCACAGGCATGAGAAAAATATCCCTAAGGTATGAAGGTAGAGTATTCCCGCTGATGGAGGAGAGGAAATACACAGAAATTGGTTTGACGAATCTTGCGATCAGAGAAGAAGGGAGCTCGTAGATCAAAAGTGATCAAGAAGTTTTTAATTAATTATTTAATTAAAAATCGTTAATCACAGATTGTTGAAAAGGTGTGACTATCAGATTTGAAAGGGCATGATTGTGAAAGGGTATGTTTCCATAATAAAGAGATGCATCCATAGGAAACATGAAGATACGTATACATAGAAGTATCAGTGAGAGAAAGGGTCTCCGAGTCACCTAGATCAATGTAGCCATAGCATAATACAAAGAGAAGTGGGTGCGACATAGCAATGGAGGGAAAATAAATCTAACAAATTATAGGAAACACATTAGGGTGGCAGGGTGGAGCTAGGGCAAGAAAAAGGCCTGCAGGTGGTTGTTTCCTCCTTCTAGCAGAAGATGGTAAATAGGGTGTAGGAGCATCCTGTCAGTCGTAGCTGAAAAAACATGGTGTCATAGCATCCGTTCAGTAGAAGCTGATAAACTAGGGAGTCATATCCTCCTTCGAGTCATTGGTGGTAAATAGGATGCCGTAACATCCTTTCAGTAGTAGTGGATAAGCCAGGGGGACGAATCCTTCTTCTAGTAGTTGCTGGTAAATAGGGTGTAATACCATCCTTGTCTATAGCATTAGGAAAAACTATTTGTAAATAACCATTTTGCAGTAATAGGACATATTGGTGGTTTACCCTATTGGGCTTCCACGTTAAAATTAAAATTGTGTTCTGTGTATTCTTGTTATTATGTGTATTTAATGATAGATTTATAAAGTGGTTAAATTAGTAAAAATATAAACAACTAATTCACCCCCCCTTCCCTTTGTCTCAGTATTGATCAATAAACCAACAGGACTCAGTTGAGTCAATCATGGCTAGATTAGTGGTTAAGTAAGTGTGTCTAGTGTTGCTGACATTCAGTTGAGCTACACCCATCCATGCAATTTGAATGACCTCTAGTGAATTCAATTTGTCTTGGAAATCATGCATTTCTGCATGACATTGTATTGTATCATCAATTCTATTATTGATTATACAGAGCTGCAACCTCATATTGCAATACCGTTACATCATTTTCATGTTTAACTCGTCTTGAATCACTTGTGAGTCTATGATTTTTCCCAAGATTGCTGTGACAAAATTAATACATAGAGTCATGAGGTAAAGCCTCCATTGTATGTCGGGTTAATAGTACCCCAATGAATATAATATAATAGTTTTTTGGGTCTTCTTAGGTGAATTCGGTCGAGTCGGTTTAGTGGGGAAGGCTTGTTAAGGTACAATTCAAATGACTTAAAGTGTATAAACAGAGGAGTTGTGTTCCTCATTACAACACAGACTCACTCAGTTGTGTAGAGGATAGGAGAGAGAGAAAGAGAGAGAGACAGATCAGCAAGGAGGAGAATACCTATTTTGGGGTTTAATCTTATACATCTTATATAAATGAAGTTTTGTTAGGTTTTCTTCCCCTTCAGGGTTTATTAGGATAAATACCGTGTCTATATTGTGATTTTGTGTCTTTCAATGATTGCCAATATGCTACTATTGTGAATTTGGATTAAACACTAATAATATCTAGCTTAACATATGAAATATTAACACTTTATAATCAAGCTAGATTGTAAATACTTAATATTTTGAATGGTATTTAATAGAAGATCATAAATATGAGTCACATCAATTTAATATATTTATGAAATTTAATATAATACCTTAAATATCCTAGTTAAACCTAGTTAAAAAATTGTACATCACATACTGTTGCTTTGAGATCAAGTTGAATTCTAGATACTTAATATTTTGATTTCAAAATTAACTTTTCTATTAAAAATTAAAAATTGATGTGTGTAATATAATTTGTTTTTTCTAAATTTTATTGCTATTATATAGAAGACCATAAATCACCAGCGTGAATATAATATATTTATGGACTTTGATTGAATGTTACACGAATAATATGTTCAACATTGGGAATGTTTTTGCAAGTTTGGTGTATAAGAAAACAACGCATCTATTCATGGCAATTTTTATTCCACTAGGAACGATTATCAAAACAAATTTGTAGTTTATAATTATTCATGTGTATCTTCGTGTGAGAAGGTATGTACAATTTACCCTCAAAAAAATCCATTATTGTGCATTTACTCTTTTTGTGATCACAAAACCATAACTCAGTTTTATGTGTTATGTATTTTTGTGATCATATGACCATCCTCAAGGTTAGAACTTGATTAGCAACAAAAAAAGAGAGAACTGATATGTTCATACCTATTTACTCTTTTTGTGATCATAAAACCATAACTGAGTTTTATGTGTTATGTATTTTTGTGATCATATGACCATCCTGAAGTTAGAACTTGATTAGCAACAACAAAAGAGACAACTGATATGTTCATACTTTTATAATAAGAAAATTTGTTTTTTTTTGTTTTCTTTCTAATGAAAACTGGTAAAACTTATCATAAGTCCATTGTTAATTAGTAGTGAGACCACTCTACTTGAAATGATTTAAGGAAGATTTTTTTGTTTTATTTTTTTATTTAAAGTGGTTAAATTCATCATAATTTAGTTGACAACTAGTAGTGAGACAACCATGGGAGACTTCTACTCCTAGAAAATGTTTATGGGTTTTGGGCCATTAAGATGAAGATCAATTATTAGTTAGTTAGAAGCAATTTTAGGTCATCCACTAAAATTACCTACGTTGGTCCTAAAGAGTTAGATTTCCACTCCTACCAAATGCTTATTTGTCTTGTGCCATTAATATCTGTGCCATTAACATCTTTACTTAAAAATGAGGAAGACCAATTCTTAGCCACTTAAAAGTACTTTTAAATCATACTTCAATACCAAAAGGACCAATTCAATCCTTTATAGTATTCCATTTCAATCCTCCATAGTATTCCATGATACTCAGTTGTCTATTCATGTTCCCCATAAATCTAAGTAAAAGTCATCTAATATCAAACATTCACGAAAATTTACTTAAATAGTACATAAAGCCAAAATACTATACTCTATTATAATTTTACTTTTAAATAAAAAATAAAAAAATGTATAAATCTCATGAATATAAAAATATATATTTTAATTTAAATTTGAAAAGAAAAATTCAAAAATTTAAAATAAAGTAGTGAAAATATAAAACTTTGCATAGTTTCAACTCTACTTCTCAAAATTCCATCTTTCACAAAGTTTTCTTGATGAAAATAATCTTTTATCCTTAAAGATTGTCTTACAATGTTAGTGATGTGGTTTTGAACAATTACAAGCCCAAGTATATTTCAAAATAGCAACTAATTATAATATTGATGTTAAAAGCCTTTAGTGTTGTGGGAGAAATTCTAATGATTGTTGGGATTTAAACTGGATTGTCCAATTTCCATCAAAATTACCGTAGTCATAATCTACTGGATAGTCCAATTTATGTCACAAATTCCATAAAGATTGACAATTGAATGCTTTGTTGTTATTAAAGAGAATAAATCACCGATCTTATATTACAAAATCCAAGGAAAAAACATTGGATATTCTTTAGATCAATTGTGAAGTGATATTTTGCAAAATGTATGATCAAATGTTCCACAATATAGACATGTCACGCAAACAAACAATTAAAGGAAATAATCTTATTAGGGTATAACCTTCATTGGCACATTATCCCCACATTACATCACATCATTAGATCTCAGTGAATATATCCCAACAAAATGGCACAAAGGAGTTCGCTTCATTCCCTAGATTTTTTTTAATTGAAAAATGCACTGGCGTACCATAGCTTGATAAAGAGTTACACTCTAGATATCATTTCCAAAAGCTCATGCATTCTAGGTAAAATTGCTTCATTCATCGCCACGCTTCTTGAAGGCTCTAATATAAGTTCATTATATTACCTTAACGATTGTACAGTTAGAGGTCATTTATACATTCTATAATATATATGTACCATTTATTTCTATTTTCCTCACTTATTTTTCTTACTATGTTATGAACAAATGGATCTCTCAATAAAATAAATGGGAAACAAGTATGAAACCTTGTTCCTGAATTTTGAAGACAGAGTGAAAGTTTAAACATTAGAGAACCATCAATTAAGTAGAACACATGAGAGTCTAATTGTTTTATTGAAAGTTTTTGGTAATCTTTAAACCATCTATTCATGGTTCTTGGTACAATTTTGTGATCAACATAAGTCATTCTAGTTTCTAGTTGATATGTTTAATGGTAATCCTAAAACCATCTAGTTTTTTGGTTAGTTAGTGGTAATCCTATTACCACCTCTTGATATCTTTGAAGTTTTATGGTCAACTTAAAACCATTAGTTTTTGTCAACTAGAAACCATGGAACTTAGTAGAAGTCCTACTACTTCTGCTAGATTTTCTGTCAGAAAGATTTTCAGCCATTAGTAGCCAATCTTCTTAAGTTTTACTCTCTGTCAAGTGTCAAGTATAACGAACTCAATATTAAGGGAATGCTAAGGGTCATACCGTTAGAGATCAGTTATACATTATGCACTATATATGTACCATTTTTTACTATTAATTAATAGAGCAAATTTATTAGCCATTTCAGTTACTTATTTTAAAGCAAATTTATGAGCCATTTCCCTCCATTATTTTTTATTCTTATTTGCTGTCTATTTCTCAATGATTTAGCTATCATTTCTAGATTAGGTTGTCATTTGTAGAGTACACCAATGCAACGTTTTGCGATGAGATCATCACCAAGTTTCTTGCAATAATATTACATTACCACTGTGCAAGCTTATCTACAAGATTTAGTTTTCCTTCATTTTTTTATTCAGTTTTTTAATTTTTTATTGTTTTGATATTTTTTTGGTAAGTTTAAGATAATGTATTGTTTTAAATTTCATGTTTTTGTCATAAGAAGATGGCATGCTATTATAGAGATGTAGAGATTGGCCTCTAATTTGTGAAAAAAACAAAGATATTGCAAAACATATAGTGAAACTCACAGAAGATAAAGCACAATGGTAAACTCCTATGGAATATAAATATAAATGAAAGTAATACTCATAACTCTTATGGAATATAAATATAAATGAAAGTAATACTCATTTTCTTTAGCTTTGGGATCAAGCAATATCCTGATTTATATTTCGAAACTGATTTTCATGTCACGTTATGGATCCATGTCATGTAGGGCAATCTTACTAATGATCATTCAAATTAAATAACCCTTTTGAGATCATCCATCTGGCAGGATACCACTTTCTGTAACTATTTTATGTTATTTTATAAATATTTTAAAGTAACAAGGAGTAGTGGCTCCAAGGCCACATATGGTACAACCTTCCCAAACCGTTAGTTGTTGGGTCCACTTGGTTGCTTCAGAGCTGACTATAGCTTAAGTTGGCACTAAGTTTGATTGAGTGCCCTAATTTGTGAAAACTAGGGCTTCCATTATCTCCACAAAATAGAAACCTGGCAAAGAAAACAAATAGTAAGTAAAATAAAATCAAGATGAAATCTTGAGATGCCTATCAAACAATTTAAAGCATACACGGTCGACGCTTGGCCACAAATACGTCGTCGGGCTTGCGAAGCACTTGATTCACTTGAGCGTGATAGGCGTGGATATCGAAATGATTTTTAATCTCTTAAAATGATTTTCTCTTTTTATGCTGAAGACCTTGTTAATCTTTAAATAAAGTTGGGCAAATGATCATGTTTACTTTAAGACAATAAAATTAGTTAAAACATATACAACAGGAGCCTGATTTATTTTCATTTGCTGTAGCTGAATCTAGTGAAGTTGAACTTTTCAACTTTATGGTAATTTCTGGGTGGTGATATAAATGAAAATGAATTTTTATTATTTTAAATAAAGATCGTGATTGAGAAAAGTTAATGGTTATATATGTTGGCAAGGAATATGGGTATTGGTTGAGAGAAGGTTGATCAATAGATTAGAATTAATATAAACACAAAATAAATACTATTTAATAAACAAAAAAAGAAATATATGAAAAAACAAAAACAAAATGTTACTGTTTTGTTTATCCACCCTTTGACTGATCCTTATTTAAATATTAATCAAAATACATTTAACCATAAAATAAATTTATATTCTACACTTATTACACTTTAATCTTCCATTTTAATCTTCCATTTAAAAAACCATGAAAAAATATAAACTCAATAAAAGAGAAAAAAAAATATAATTTCCATTCATATAACATTACCATTTTGTTTGAAAACAAAGGCTAAATTAAACCCTCGCGCTGTGCTTGAACCGGCTGTCCAAAACATATTGAGTACATTGCATATTCTAAAAACGAAGGACTTTTCACTGGCCAGAATGTAGGTTAGAGATGTTCATTATCTCATCAAAAACCTGGAACCATATCACATCGAGAACTAATCACATCAAGGGCCTCCATTCAATTTCATGGAAGGTAAACTTATGGACATCGTACAGCTCCTTCAGTAGATTACGAACCTCCGTCTTAAAATCAATGGCGGTAGAACCGCAAGAAAACGGTAAGCAACCAATCGTATCCATAAATACATCTCCAGGAGACAAAACTCTTTCAGTCAATTGGGAAATATCGAAAGGGACTCTTGATGTCTTAAGTGCTAAATAATAATAAAATAAAAGTTTCCAGCAATTAAAACACGAAGAGTCCCTTGGGATGTTTTCAAATTAGCTGAAAGAGTTTGATCTCCTGCCCATATATTTCTGGATATGGTTGATGAACTCAAAGGGTTATGCCAATCATGTGGGTTTGTTCTTGGCCACTCACACAATATTAAGCCGGAAATAATGATCAAGGAAAGCTCTGCAATTGGAAGCTCTGCAACTTCAATCAACTTTTTCAATATATTACAAACCTCAATGGCTGGAAGTGTTAAAATACAATATTTACTGAAACTTTATCATAGCAACATTCTCACCTATAGCCATCAAATCGAGCAATCCTCAACTCATACCTCTTCATTCACATATAGGCCTCTCCCGACAATACAATTCTATTCATTCTAATAGCATATGTTAGAAAGCTACCACTAACAACATCAACCACTTGAGACATTTTAGGACAAAGTGACTCAACCTTTTAAATAGGTTTCATCACATGTTAAAACCATGGGATAATACAATGGGTTACCATAAACTATGGGCATGTAAACAACTAACTATTAACCCATTATTGACAAACCAAGATTATCTTAATTTTTTTCTTACCACATCAAAATTAACCTAACAAAGGGTGGAAATAATAGACACATAACTACTTCCCCCTTTTTTGGGGGAATGGTGAGGGATAGTAAATTTTTATTTACGTTCAAAAAGATGTGTGTGTGTGTGTGTGTGTGTGTGTATATATATATATATATGATGATGATGATGATGTGAGACCAATTTTGGTAAGAAGGATAATATTGCTTTACTTTAAAATCTTGTTCATGTGCTCAAAAAGCTTTCCAATCTCACTATTCTATTTGCAAGTTAGGAGGCTATAAAGGTTTGTGTTGTAGCAAATAGCATGAAACTAAGATCTAATGTGGGTGTAAGCAAGGCACTCTAAGAAGAGAAAGTGATTTTCATCCTGAGCACCCATAGACTCACACAGATGGTAAACCCTTTCTGCCCATTGAGTTTTAGGAATAGAGAAATGCCCTCTTTTGCTATGGAGTTCATGAGAGTTGGTTCTAATCTTGGCTATATTAATTTTCATGCGTGAACTAGTTACTACACAGAGATACTTCTTATCTTCCAAGTTAGGATTAACTTACCTCCTTATAGTATCTTAATTTTCTCTTAGCTACTAAATTTTCCTTACACCAGAATTTCTCTTTAAACTTAGAAATAATAATATTTTTGACATTGTCAATGTTCTGCAAAATGTCGTTTTCATGATTTCCCAATGGTTTAACAAATCCATAGTATCTTTACACCAACCCCGCGTGAGGCATAGTTTCCTTTGACTTGAGTTTAAAGTAATTTTAGGAAGTCTCTTGTTTCCTATGTTATTTATCTTATTCTTGTACATCACGTACCTAGTCATAGCCATGCTCTCGATGGGGGAAATACCCACTTCTATGAGGAGAATAGGATGAGTAGCGGCTTTTAATTTTGAGGTTATAAGTTATAACTACAATAAATTAAAGATGTAGTGTAAATATTCTATGTTTTCAACATTTTCCTAGGATATTTATTTTCCTGAAAATACGGTCGAAAATATTTAAAGAATCATACAATCACATATCGCTATGGAGATTGCATAATTTGTTTGTCAAGGAGGTGTCTGAGGGCATTGATATGCCAATATCATTAGCATCACTATGCTTAGTAACCTACCTTAACTTTCTGCAGAAGCACAAAATATTTTATGGGATCTATACATGAAGTTACATTCATCTCTTTGGGGAGAGAGATCATTGAACGAAGGTTTTTTGCATGTTTTTTAATGGGGGTTTTCATCCAACAATGGATTCAAGCCAGTCTTTAAGATAGCCTAGTACCAAAAATTTAAAAATAGTGGGAAATTCCTTTTTTTGTGTGTTTTTGTTGGGTTGTTTATCACCCACCAAAGGCATGTAGAGGATGACAAGTGGAGGGATGAGGAGGGTTGTTTTAGGGCCCTAGTCACATCACCCAGAGGATGTGACTGGTCCTTTTCAAGGGGAGGTTCATCTAGGAGTGGGCCTTATCGATAGTTTTCCGTTCATCAAAATTGTCATAGGGTTCAATCAAACCCTGATGTTGAGGTGGTTTACGTGTCCTCCAGGTCGATATTGGTCGATGTGAATCAAATTGGTATAGGGGAGGGTTTTTCAAATACCTTAGTCCATCAAAATCCTAAATATTCTCCTGTTACTACTTTGAAGGAGGCTACTTTTGGGTTTGGTCTATCTTCGAAAGGCTCTTCGCACGAAAACACTTACTGTAATGGAGTAAGATATTTTCCCTCTGATTTGTAGTAGGGTTTCAAAGTGAGACTTAAGTAGAAGACTGAGAAGGTTAGAATAGGTAAAGAGCTACGTGCCATGGGAAATGGTGTAACATCGAATATGTTTATTTATTTGTCATCAAATGCTTTGGTGGGGAAACTAGGAATTGTTAAGTTGTCAAGGTTTAAGATTTTAGAGTGTGTTAGAGAAAAGTGGAAGCCTCTTTTAAAGACAATGGCGAGGATTCTCATGTTGATGAAGGGATGAATTTGTTTCATTTTCTTATCATATGAAGATAGGAATATTATCGAGGAGATATTTCTGATCATTCAGAGTGGTCCTCTTATTTTCACTCGATGGCATGTGGTTTTTAACCATTATAAGGGAAAAACTGAAGAAGATAAATTTGTGGGTTTTATTACCCAGTTTCCCCATGTATTGCTGCGGTTTAGCATGTTTTATCGCTATTGCAAAATCCATAGGGTGTTTTATTCTTATTGAATAGGAATACTTACTAGAAAATGATTGTTGTGTCCCTAGAATGCTAGTGGAAGTTGACGTATCAGAAGGGATTCAAGTTGAATTAGAGGTTGGTAGGGAGGACAACACTTTTTCATAGAGGATTGATTATTGGAGGCTACCCTTTAGGTTTCCTAATTGTAAAGAGACAAGACATGTTAAATCAAACTGCTTCAACTCTTGTTTTGGATATGTGATTAAGCAAGATCTTTTGCCTTTGGAGGAAGATAATGATGTCATGGAATCAATACTAAATTTCCCCATCCATTTGGATGTGAATTTGGCATCGTATTTTCTTCGTAAATTTTGCAATCAAATCCTTGTTTGTCTAAAAATTCTTTTCAGCTGATGTTATTTCAAATTATCTACTTGCGGGAGGTTAGGATTTCAAATTCTCTTCTTGAGGGAGGTTGGGATTTTTGGAAAGTGTTTTTTTTAGGACATGGTGTTCAAGCCTTTCATCTTTTCCTAGTAAAGTTTCAAAGGTAGAGACTTGAAAAAGGGTTGTGTTGAGGGAGTAAATTGTTCCTTTAAGTGTTTTTTCATCTCCAAAGGAAAATGAGAGTTTGTGTTTAAATTATTCATTGGCTTGTGTGGAGGATGTGAGAGAAAATATTGGTATGGAGGAAGCGTCAAATTTTCCTCTTTAAGAAAATAATTGATATATTCCTTTAGAGAAGTCTAGAGGAAAGGAGTGTTTAGGTTTACACCCCTTACAATCTAAAGGAGATGGTTTGAATATAGAAATTTCTTCATCCCCTTTGAAGGATAATTGTAATTCTTTTTCTCTGGAAGATTTTCCTACCCTCTTGTATTGAGTTTATCCAAAGTTGATTTGAAACTACTGTGTGGCGATAGATGAAAATATGGATACTTGTTGATTTCTATAAGATATATGAATGTCAATGTTTAAAAGTAGTTTAGAAGAAAGAAAAGGAAATTGGAAGAAGATTTATAGAAGAGTTTTTTTACTCCTAATCTTGTGTCCCTTTTCCAAAGGGATCTTGAGAAATCAAACGATTCTTCATCTTTTAATGATAATGGGGCTCTTAGTAAGGATGTGGCCCTTGATGAGGTTATCCAACGAAACTAGTAACTTTTCATACCAAAGGGGTTTGCAATGCACCTAAAATAACTACGTTAAGAAGGATTTTAGGTAGGATAAATCCCTCAATGGTTTTTCTTTAGGAAACAATGGTGAATGAGTCTTCTGTATGTGATTTATTCTTAAAAATCAGGAAAATGCGAAAGTGTTGTGCTATGGATTTTGTGGGTCTTTATGGGGGTCTTATTATAAGTTCGGAACCTTCAGTTGTTGATTTAATACCTTTTTCTTGAGGGGGTGCTTTGATGGTGGAAGGAAAGTTATTAGGCTTTTATTTTCCTATCAGAATTATTAATATTTATGACCCATATAATTACAAGAAAACCTTCTGGGAAATAATTAGAGATGCAGGTTTTCTTAATCACAAGGGACTCATTCTTGGAGGTGAATTGAATTTAACTTTGGTTGATTCTAAAATTTGGGGAGCTGGTTGATTGAATGATATGTTTCATGCATTTTTTACTTCTTTCTTTGATCAAGTTGGACTGGTTGATATTGAGCCTTCTGTTTTGGGTTGAACTTGGACAAATTGTTGATATGGTGGTGCTAGTATTGCTAAGATATTGGATAGATATTTTATGTTTGACGATGTTTGTGATTCTCTTGGTCATTACATATCATGGTTAGTTTCTACCGATATTTGTTATCATAGAGCTCTGATTCTTGGATTAAAATGTGAGAATTCCTTTACTTCTTTTCATTTGAAATTTAATAGGCTTTGGTTGGAGGAAGATTCCTTTTGAAATTCAGTTAAAGATAAGCGGATGGATTTCTCCAAATCCTTGCAAATTCACCCTATGTTGTGTTTCTTGAGAAAGATTTATCTTCTTAGCATGGAAGGTAAAGACATGGGAAAAGGAGAAGAAAAAGGAATCCATGGGGATGTTGGAAATGATTGAAGGGGAAATTGATAGTTTGGAGGACTATTTTTCCCCATCCAAAAAGAGAGATTGGTTGATCTTCATGCTAAAATGGGAAGATATTTTTTCAAATGGAATACCTAGTAGAGATTAAAGATCCATGGAGTGTAGCTTGAGGATAGAGATATTAACACAAAAATTTTCCATAGGTTCACCAACTAGATAAGGATAACAAACTCGATATGGGAACTAAAGAATCAAATTCATTGTTTTATTTGTTATCAAATATCAATCAAGGATTAAATTATGATTATGTTAAAAATACTTATAGTTAGGATTAGAGGCATAATTTAGAGAAACAATTAAATTATAAATAATTGTCCTAAATTTTCAGTGAGGAAGAAGGTTTAAAGGTGGGTTTGGAGGTCAGTGCTAAAGAAGTTAAAACATTTTTATCTGATTTTATCAGTGACAAGAGTCCTTGTCCTAGAGGTTGTCCGTTGGAGTTTTATTTACACTTTTTTTTTGGTTGGGGGAAGAGCTTACTCTATTTGTGAATGAATCGAGAATATCATGGAAGATACCTTTCAATTTGAATTTGAACTTCTTATTTTCAAATTTGAAGAAGGATGGGTCTGAAACTATCAGTGACTATATGCCCATCTCCTTGCGTAATGGTAATGTTTTGAGTAATAATGGAGATGCTTGAAATTTAAAAATTTAATAAACTATATGTCGAGGACCTGTAATAATTAACAATTCAATCACACACAATAATTAATCCACAACAAAATATGTACCATGGGGAAAATCCTCATAACAAAGAGGACGAAAAAACCCAACAATTATTCAGAGTGTAATAAATGGATTGTAGAGAATAAATTTTAAAACATAAGCAGATTTCCCGATAAGAGAGAATATGAAGCAATAGAGAATACAGAACCATTGTATCAACTATATTGAACTTTCCATATGCCTAGAATATTAATAACAAACCATAATTATTTCCATGCAAATCCTAGTGAATGCTTGCATGAGAATTAGCCAGCCATGCATTACAACTTTGAATTTCCTCATTGGAATAATCAAATCATGCATTGAATATTCATCATTCACCACTACTGTGCAATACCTTCAATCATGGATATTAATAGATAGTTAACTAACATTGGAGTGAACTCAATATCTAATTGAATACTAATCACTTAGTTAACAGGATAACATAAGTGTTATAGAGAAATAATTCAAGTGTCCCATGCAACACACTTTCTTAACTAAAGTGTCATCCTTTGATTAACTTAATTTTCTTCTATTAGTCTAACTAAAGTGTAAACACTTTAGTTGTTGGAGTATCAGTACAACCAAATGGTATAACCGTCACACCAATGGGAATATAAAAATGTGGCGTAACCACAACTCCTAATGATATGGCCGTGTTCTTGGTTTCAAATTTTCATCAACATCTACATGTTTTTGTGTAACGTCAAACCTTACATGGTATTAGAGCTGAGGTATTAGGTTCAATTCCCTCGAGCTACCCTGTAGGGGGGCTGTTGGAGTATCGGTACAATCGCATGGTATAACCGTCACACCTCTGAGAATATAAAAATGTGGGGTAACCTCCACTCCTAATTATAGGTCCTTGTGTTTGGCTTCAAATGTTCATGAACATATGTAGGTTTTGGTGTAATATAAAACCTTACATTAGTTAACTAGTCCATCATTCTTTATTGATGTAGTTAACCATTATTAACTGAATCTTGTTGATTGGTGAACACTGGTATCTCCTTTACTTAAATGAATTTTTATCCTTAATTGATGCCCCTAAATGGAACATCCTCCAAGACGCATTCTCTATCATCTCAATTGATTACTTACAAATCTTAGAGGGTTTTAACAGTCCTCTAGCGGTAGCTATAAAAAACTCAGCAACAATCCGATTTCAAAAATCTTGAGAGAAGTCAAGCGACATCTATAAAAAACTCAGCAACAATTCAATTTCAAAAATCTTGAGAGAAGTCAAGAAGGTCATCAAAGGATCTAGTGTTGATGATAGAACAAAGAAGCTTCTCATGCTGGCAGGAGAAATCACCCCAAGAATTGATGGTTTACCCAAAATTCACCAAGAAGGGTTTCCCCTAAGACCAAACATTAATACAATTGGTTCCCCAACTTATGAGCTTGAAAAATTTGTAGAAAAATGGTTAGGTCCACTCATTGGACACACAGAGTCCTTTATTAAAGACTCCAGAGATTTTGTTGAACTAATTTCAGAGGAGAAGATTAGCCCTAATGACATCATGGTTAGCTTTGATGTTGTGAGTTTATTTAACAAGATTCCCTTGAATGGAGCTATTGAAGTCATTCATGAAGTCACTGAATCAAAGACAGCTAAATTTGCAGAAGTTTGTCTCCACCCCACGTTCTTCAGTTTCTAAGAAAAATTCTATGAACAAACTAGTGGGGTAGAAATGGGGTCTCCCCTCTCACCTATCATATCCAATATTTTCATGGAGAAATTCGAAAAGGAGGCCCTTGAAGCCTATGCCTTGAAACCCAAATTGTGGAAAAGATATGCAGATGACACTAATGTCATTTGGCCCCATGGAGAACAAGAAATTAATAGATTCTTAGAGCATCTAAACTGCCAATCAGTTGACATTAAATTCACCATGGAAGTGGAAGAGAATGAGAGAATCCCATTCCTTGACATCTTGATCTATAGGAGACTGGATGGTTCTTTGGGACATAAGGTATTCAGAAACAAAATCCACACCGACAGTTATATCGATGCAGCTTCTCATCATCATTCTTCTCAGAAGCTAGGGATCATCAACACCCTAGCAATAGGAGCAGTTAGAATTTGTGATGATGAAAATCTTAAAGAAGAGTAGGATAACCTAGCTAAAATATTTAAGAACATCAGTTACAAGGAGAGTGACATCAGGAGAGCTATTAGGAACCCCTTAGGTAACCCAACAACACAATGACAAAAATAGGGCCTATCTCCCTTACATTTAGGGCATCACCGATAGGGTTTTCAAAATCCTAAGAAAGAAGGAGATCCTTACAGCATTCAAACCTCTAGAAACCATAAGGCAGAAAATGAGGACTGTCAAAGACAAGATTGATGAACATCAAAAAAAAGGGGTCTATAAGGGTACATGTTCATGTGGCCTTAGCTACATTCGGGAAATTGGTCAGTCTCTAAAGGTTAGAATGAAAGAACACGGGGCAGACATCCGCAACTAACGCATCCGCACCTCGGCCTTGCTAGAACAATCGGAGAAATAAAAACACCATATCTTCCTTGAAGAAACCTTGATGCTTTCCAGAGAAAACCATTATTACAAAAGACATTTCAGAGAAGCCCTAGAAATTATCAAACATCCAAAAAACCTAAATAGGGATGGTGGATTTGAGGTGACTAAGAACTGGGTGCCCCTAATTAAATTTCAAAACAAACCCAACTTGTCTAAGTTTTAGGTCTGATACGAAGGGAAAAAAAAACTAGCCCTTAACCTAATTTAAATAACTTTGAAACCTTTATACTTTAATCAACTTTTTTTTTCTTAACTAAAATTTAAAAAACTAAAAAACTAAAAAAAATTAAAAATTGTTAATAATAAACTTTATATAAAGACTTAATAAACTTCTTACAATTGTTATAAAACATATTGAAATTAGATAAGGACAAAACTTAACTAAAATTTAAAAAACTTCTTAATTGAAAAATATCCTTATAAATTTAAATTTAAAAACTTTTTAATTAAAAATCTTTATTTTAAAATAAATTAATTAATATTTTATTTATTTCAATCAATATTCTCAATAGTTTCAATTTAAAATTTTAATATAATTTTTTTTTTTACATCTTAAAGAATTGTTATAAAAAAATTTAAATCTTAAAAGAATTATTATAATCTTTTCTTAAAAAAATGGCTAATACAATATTTTATAAGAATCTTCAATAAGTTTTTTAAATTTTAAAAATTGTAAAAACTTTTAATATAATTTTAAAATTTAAAAAACATACTAAATAATAGACATAATTAAGAATAGTCAGCTTAAAAACTTATTGAATAAAACTGAACAACAAACCTATATATTACTCTGGAACTACAGCTTACCTATTTGACTTCTTGTCCTAATCATGGTTCCCGATTCGGAATCAAAACATCGACTTTCAAAAGGACCATTGTGGATTCTCCGAAAAACCCTACTATTGAGCCAAAATGTTGTTCTTCATCTTCTTCCTCAACACTTCACTGTTTCTAGACCTTTCTTTCTGCATGCAGGTTTCCTCAATTTCCCTCTTTCGACACTTTAATTTCTGTACCTCTCTCTTCTGTACCAGGTTACGGAAATCGAAAAACAACATTTTACAATTTCTCAATTTTCAACATTCCTCACTTCCGCACTCTCCACTTTTCCACACTTCCGCACATCCACACTTCAGAATCGGAAAACCTAGCTTCCAGGTTTAGTCCTTTCTTGTTCTTATGCTTTCCTCTTTCTGACTTCGGAAATCGAAAATATAACTTTTCTTATTCTCAAACTGAGGACTTCAGCCTTTCCACTCCCGCAGGCCTCTTCCAAAACTGTCGATCTACTGTGGGTTGGATTTGGACCGTTGATTTATCTCCATATGTAGAACATGACCTAAATCTATGGATCTACATCTCTTTGCTACGAAACTTAACTACAATCATTGATTTTCTAGTTTTTCTTTGGATTAGAGTGCAATCATTGAATTTGATCATCAGTAGATCAAATTTCTATGCGGAACTGAATCCCGAACTTAGAGAATTGTTCAATAACATATTAGAGTTAAAACACATACACAAATAATTAAAATCGTGCTCCAGTCTATTGAAAACTAGACGTTGATTAAGCAAACATGTGCATAGTATGAAAACTCCATTCTTCTTTCAATCCACTAGTCGTAAAATACACTCTCTCTCTTCTACATTCCACACACTCTCTGTAAGCTAAACAAGCTTCTTCGTGCTATCCTAAAACCTCTATGGGCTATCTTAAGCTCTCTAAGCTAAACTAAGCTTCTGCGAGCTCACAAGCTCTATAATCTAACTAAGCTGTCTAAGAAATAACTTCAAACTTATTTAAATATAATAAGATTTTGTTTCTAGATCCTATAACTAAGGAACTCAAACTTTATTCAAATTTTAATCTAAACACTATGAGTCATCACTAACTAACTGCTATAATGTCTCAACATAATTCAATTTAACCCTATATGTTACACATGGAAAGGATTGAGTATCCTTAGGCCAAATTTATTCCAAAATAAAAGAAATTGCATATGTGCAAGACCCTAGTTCTTGAAATTTATTTGACTATTATGAATTCATGGATGACTTCATCTTCTTAAGCCTATGCTCCTACATCAAAATCCACTGCTTGAAATTCTTCATGGGCTCCTTCCCATGAGCTTCCTCTCTGTTGTGTTTCTGTAGGATTTCAACAGAAACCCAAAGAGTAAATCTGGGCAGTGTTCTCATTTTGAAAATTCCCTTCAGCCATGTCTTTCAGCACTATGTTTGCAACTGGTCGTTTGGTTCTTCCAGTATATTTTCATGCTTCTTTGAACATTTGAATTCCTTTTTTATCTGACCTGCAAACAATTTTTCAACATGTTCTCCTTCATTTGCATATAAAGTAATCAAGTTTTCTGTTACATAAGTAAATAGAAAATATATTAACATAAATACATCTTTCATCCAATAATTTTGTGCATGAATTTCTTGGCTCTTTTATCCTTTTCCTATTTCTGTCACATCACCATCCTTAGTACTTTCATTAGTCATATATCTCTCACCACCCTTTATGACTTCAGATTGTACTTCCTCCATCAATGTCGTGCTTGCATTTGACATTTCATGTCGGTATGTTCTTTCCTTCATCCAATCAGTGCACACCTTACTACTCATTTTAATTTCAGAATCATTTACCTGTGAAATTAATTTTACCTCACATTCAGCTTTCCAATCATTCACAATCCTCTTGTCATTCATCATCAACAATTGACTACTGACTTCCTCTTGCTTACCTCTGAATGTATGAAGACTGTGTTTCTTTCCATTCATTTCAAAGGAATAGACATTCCTCTTTCCCTCATGCACTGCTTCTCTGTGAAACTTCCAAGCCCTTCCTACTAAAACATGACAAGCATTCATTTCTATGATGTCACATTTTACCTCATCCTGAGAACTTCCAATCTGAAACTTTACTTGGCATTGTTCACTCACAAGAACTTGATGATCATTCTGCATCCATGCAATTCTATATGGTTTTGGATTTATTTTCCTCTTTAAATTCATCTTGTCCACCATATCTGTAGACACCAAATTATCAGTACTCCCACTATCGACAATCAACTTACAAACTCCTTCAACTTTGCAAATTGTCTTAAACAGGCTCCTCCTTTGAACTGACTCACCAATTACCTTTTTCAAAAGCAAGGCTTCACCTTGTTCAGGGTAATTCATGGCCACTTCTAATTCCTTTGGAGCTTCAGGTTCAACTTGCACTATTTTTGCTCCTCTCTATCTTGCAACATTCTCAAGAAAATCTCATGACATATGGAAAAGCTTCCCACATGTGTAACATCTTACTTGTCCACCTCTTCCTCTTCCTCTTGAAGCATTTCTTCCACCTCTGTTATCATTAGTCATGTCAAATTGTATTTGCTTATTTGAACTGCTAGTTTCATCTTTATATTGTTGTTCCCTTCCTCCAGAGCCTCTTACCTTTTCTTTCTGACTTTGGTTTCTCATCAGCTTCTCCTCAGCCTTCAAAGCAACCTGATATTCTTCCTCAATAGATCTTAATGACAACAAACCCAATTCATCTTGTATATCAAATATTAAACCATTAATATACCTAGATACCCTCTCAGGTGTATCATCCATATGTCCATATCTGATATTTACCTTATAAAATTCCTCGGCATACTCCCCAACTGTCATTGAATTTTGTTTAATATTTTGCATCTGCCTAAATAAAAACAACTTATAGTCCTTAGGAAGAAATTTACCTTTCAATTTATCTTTCATTATGTTCCAACTATTGATATTGACTTTTTTCTTCAAGATTCTTTCCTCTTGCACACCATCCCACCATAATGATGCATGCTCTCTTAACCTTGTGACAGTATATCTAACTTTCATGTCTTCCATCATTTCAACATAGTCGAAGTGTTTGTTCATAGAATTGATCCAATCAATTAACTCTTCTGGATCCAATCTTCCACTATAGAATGGTACATCATCTCTTGAACTAGAACCTGCACCAAAAATATACCTAAACATTTTTAGCTCAGGGCTTTCATCAATTGTTTCCTCCTCCTCTTCAGGTATCTCTTCATCGGTTGTATCTCCAGTATACTCATGATGTATGCCAGTTTCTAAGGCTTCCAACCTCTCTCTCAGATTTCATATGTCCTCTCTCAATTCTACATTGGAAACAAGTCTTCCTCTCTTGCCCGAACTTCTTCCAACTATGACCTCCATCTCCTAACACAACAATTCACTACTAGATACAAATTTTCTGTCACTAATGTCTTGCTCTTGATATGTTAGTAATATAGGAGTAAATATAACCTTTCCTTTCATACAGAAAACTACTCCCACCTCATAAAGTAACAATTCACAATCTTTTAGAGACAAAGACTAATGTGATCATACCTTCATGTAGAATCCCTTTTCTTCTTCTCGAATACAAAAAACCGATTCCCCTAAATGGAACATCCTCTCAGAAGCGTGCTATGTCACCTAAATTGATGACTTATAGAGCTTAGAGGGTTTTAACATTCCTCCTTAATAGCCAAAAATTTGTTCTTCATCTTCTTCCTCAACACTTGACCGTTTCCGCATCTTTCTTTCTGCATGCGGGTTTCCTCACTTTCCCGGTTTCCACACTTTAGTTTTAGCAGCTCACTCTTACGCATCAAGCTTCAGAAATTAGAAAACATTTTTTATGATTTCTCGATTTTTAACTTTTCCTACTTTCATATCTGCACTTCCGCACTCTCCAGTTTTCCGCACTTCCACACTTCCTCCCTTCCATAATTCATCCATTCTACACTTCCCCACTTTGGAATCGAAAAACCCAACTTCCAGCCTTAGTCCTTTGTTGTTCTTCCTCTTACTGCTTTCCTAGTTTAGAAATCGAAAATCTATCTTTTCTTATTCTCGAACCTAGGACTTCCACCTTTCCACTCCCACGAGCCTCTTCCCAAACCATTGATCTATTTTGGGTTGGATATGGACAGTTGATCTATCTCTAGATGCGGAACACGACCTAACTCTGTGAATCTACGTCTTTTTGCTACAGAACTTAATTGCAATCGTTGATTTTCTGGTTTTTCTTTGGATTAGAGTGCAATCAACGAATTTAATTAGGAGTATATCAAATTTCTATGCGGAAATGAATCCCAAACTTGGGGAATTGTTCAATAACATATCAGAGTTAAAACACATTCACAAATAATTAAAATCATGCTCCTGGCTATTTTAAAGAAGACATTGAATAATAAAACATGTGCACAGTATGAAAACTGTGTTCTTCATTCAATCCACTAGTTGTAAAACACACTCTCTCTGTTATGCATTCCACACACTCTATGTAAGCTAAACAAGCTTCTTTCAGCTATCCTCAAACCTCTATGAGCTATCCTAAGCTTCGTGAGCTAAAATAAGATTCTACGAGATGACAAGCTCTGTAAGCTAACTAAGTTGTCTAAGAAATAACTTCAAACTGATTTAAATACAAGAGGATTATGTTTCTAGATCCTATAACCAAGGAACTCAAACTTTATTCAAATTCTAAAGTGAACCCTACACTAGTAGAAAATTTGAAATCAACGACTAAAAAAATGACTAAAATCAGGCTATAAACGACTATTTTTGAGTCGGTGACTAATAGTAGCAAATTTCCACTATCTTATAGCTAGTCATAGTTCACTAGTCATTAATAGCTTGACTTAGTAGTCATTGATTTTGTCATTGATAGACAATGCTTTAGTCATTGATATTCAATGATTTAGTCATTGATTTAGTCATTGTTTTAGTCATTGATAGTTAATGATTTAGTCATTGATTTAGTCATGGATTTAGTCATTGATTTAGTCATTGAGTTAGTCATTGATTTAGTCGCTGATTTAGTCACTGATTTAGTCATTGATTGCAACCATTAATGACCAAATATATGACTAAATAAACTACTAGATGTTAACATATTAATGACTAAGCTAGATACAACTAAGATATGGGAAATTAGCTACTAATAGTCATATATATGTGAATTAAGTCATTTTTGTAGTCACAAATTTATGATAGGGCATGGAGGAATCGAACCACCAACCTCCTTCCTATAATTAGGCAGGCACTCTACCATTGAGCTAGCACCCTTTAAGAAGTTGTTATTGCTTGACAATGATGATATTCAAACAAATTTATGATAGATATCAATCTACAAACTACATAATTATTACTATTACAACTTACTAGTAACTAGTATTTATGATAAACTAGTTCCTGAGAGCTATGTACAATTTTCCCTGTAACTAAGGCTAATAAAAATTTAAGCAATCACCAAGTGTCACCCACTGCCGAACTTTCAAAAATCACATCACTTGAATAGTTACATGAAGATCAGACAACTTATCAAATGATAGGATTCAACTTTCCTATATCAAATGACCAAATTTGCTGATGAAATAAATGGTCCAACATCATGTTTGTAATCAGCAATATTTTTTAGCCATACACACAATACATCCATCATCCTACCCTTGTATTCCATTGATTTTTCTTTCCTTGTTAGCTATTTGTACATATTGACTTTTACAGTTTTCTTGAACAGACCATATAGGTGCTTTGTGGCTTCCTTGGAAGCTTCATGTAAAGGAAGGTAGTTAACAGTATTTCGGTAGGGAATCCATGCCTTAACCAGTACATTTCCAAGTCTACACAAATTAAAGTCTATGCTTTTGAAAATGAGTTGAGCATAATCATAACAGATATAGGTTCCATCTATGGAATGTCTTAATGAAAGTCTATCTAAGGAACTACTCTAGAAAACAGTTTGATTTAGTTTAGATTCTCACAATATATTCATTTGAAAACATCACTAAGGGAATTCATATTCAAAGTTGTCAGGATAATTGACTATTTGGAGTTCATGCCTGGCACAAATCTCTTAGATTAATGCAATTCCCATATCCATGTCCATACTAGGCTAGTCCATAATGAGGTGAAGATCCATATTTATCTTTAGTCTCCAAGTTCATTACAACTTAGCGACTATAAATACACAGTCTTGAGGATTCTATTTTCTCCTTTTCTCATCATTTTGCTGTGTGTTTAGATCATTTTTGTAACAAATATCAGAGATGAAGATGTAGATGGACTGCCTATAAAATATCAAGGTACAAGCCTCAACCAATAGAAAAGTACCTAATCCTCTATTACTTTGGTAACAAATAGCAAGGAGGAAAATGTAGCTTGACTACCAAAAATATATTAAGTTATAGGCATCGACCAATCAAAAGTACCTAATCCTCACTGATGCAACAACAATTCAAAGCTCCAACACCAATAGAGAAAATTCTTCAATAAGTAAGGCAGTAGATTAGATTATTTAATGGTTAAAAGGTTTTAATTTCAAATAGGCTATAAAAAGTCCAATTGCATAGAGCACATGCACAAAACATATAGACCTGAAATCTAACTGTGCAATTTTTCTAACAATGAACACTAGAGGCTATCTTTAGTAGAGAAGCTTGGTTTTTATGTTTATAAGTTAATTCGCATTATGGTCAAACTTGCAGGAGACAACACTACATCACATCAATATTAGTTCGATTCCCATGAAATCACATCAATGAGTACAACACAACATAGGAGGCCCCAAAATCATGGACAAACACAACTGAACTTCATTGTGGTAAAAAAATGGTTTAAAATAAAATAAAAAACAAGGATTTCCATTGCAGTCAGAAGGGCTATTAACTGAATAAAGTCACTTAATAATAGAAAATAACTTACCAAGGTCTGATTCAATAGTACACTAAGACATCCTCGCATTAGCCTTGAGTCCTAATCTGCAAAAAGAAGCAATGTCAATAATCAGAAACCGATTAAATTTTTGAAATTTAATCAAAAGCAAAGGGTTTTTCAATGGAAGAGGTATATTACCACTTTTTTTAACTGTAAGAGAAACTACTGGAACAACAACTTTGTATATGGCAGAGACTGTAATGGGTAGGAAAAAAAGAGGAGCGCGTAGGGTAAAAGTGGTGCAGAGGAAGCCCTATGTGCCGTTAACACCAAAACTATAAATAAATTGTTGTGAAAAAGACCGTCGCCTCTAAAAATATAAAACTAATTAAATAGCTGATGGAGGATAGAAAATCATAGAGATGCGGTGCACATAAAAGGCAATACCAGTATAAATCCCTCAATAGTCAATTTTATGAGATTTATTGAATGAATGATTGACAACGATATGGTTTAAGAGCCCAAAACGAGTAGAAATATCACCTGTAATGAATAAAGATGGGAGCAGGAGGTTTATGCTTCCAAAATCGCAAAATTTATAAGCTTTGCAGCAAATAGAGGGAGGTTGCAACCATATACATGGTTTGTTTTTTAAGAAAATACTAGGTTAAAGTTTATGCAAATCAATTTGGCTTTATATTTGGGTATGTAACTAGGTTGTTTATATAGGACTAGCACATCTACATAGTTTGTGGTTAGATCATGTTAAAAGGGATTAAATGGTTGAGAGATAAAGAATGGAATGGAAGATAGTTTGGGTTCTTTTTATTTCTTGTATTCTTTTAGTTAAACTATTTCAACTTTGAGTTGTCCATGCATCACTACCAGTTTACCTATTCATCATTACCAGTTATTTTCTATATATATATTTTTTTATAATTGCTTATTTCGAATTTTGAACGACTGCCATAGAATCAATCTCGATAGTACACTTGTCGCATCCATGATCCATAGATGAAAAATCATAGGTCGTAGTCCACCATATGGTTTTACAAAGTGTTCTTCATAATTGTTTTGATACCTATCATGAAATGGAGACCTTTGTAGACAAATCTCAACATGGTTTCCTGAAAGCATTCTATTGATTTTATTTAGAGCAACAACATTCACTTCACTATTTCTTTGAACAAGAGAGTTTCTTTGAGGGACAAAGATTGGAAAGCTATCTTTAGAAATTCCAACATAGACAATATCAGATGACACTGAAGCTACATCTGTTCTTTCACTTCTTGTTGTTTCAATGTGCCCACTTCCCAGCTCAGATGAACACTTGTGTGCGTCAGAGGACGAATTCTTCAATAGACTTTTAAAACCTTCATGACTCCTAAATTTCATAGTAGGATCAACTAAACTGGCATTCTTTCCATGGAAAGCTTCCCCAGTGGTATTTACACATGAATTTAATTTTATATATGTTCCACTCATTGCATTAGGTTTGGCATCACTATGTTTTTTAGATATAAATGTTGATGAATGCCCACCCTTATTGAGAAACAACTTGCCATGATCAGAACTCAACCCTGATGCCGTAGCTTCCACCACCAAGGTAGGGATATTTAATGTTGGAGACACTGAAAGTGAATGAGATGAACTTGTTTTAGGATTAGAGGAGCCCTGAATAGTTGGGATCCTCATACTAAATGATTTTTCCTGTGCAGCATGGGAGCCCCTTCAACAACCATTAATGTCTCAATATTCAGTAAGATAAGTAATATTCCACCACAAACTCATAAATCATATGGAAGCTTATGTTCACTAAACTTAATGTGTAATGTTACTCTGCACCAATCCAGGGGGGTGCTGGAAAACTAAACAAATATTCCATGACAAGAAACAAATTTCATACCAAGATGCACTAGTTGGCAATATAACTGATCTTCTAGCAGCTCCATTGGCAAGGGAAGTCTCAGCATTACCTCATGTGTTCTAGTTTCACATGGAAATATGAACAGGTATATATTATTAGGAAATGAAAATGAAGCCATGTATAAAGAATCTAGAAGACAATCACTGAAGTAAAACATAAGTTGTCTAAAGAAAATACACATTAGCTTCTATACTAATGATTATTTAGGACTGAATCAGAAGCTATTAAATAATCTAATATGGAAGCATAGAAAAAGTTGTCTACACAGATATCAATAACAAATGCTAAAGATAATTGGATGGAAGTACAATATACTAAAATCCTAAAGTCACTTACAAGAGACAATGATTTGCTCAATTTACTTGAAGAAGCTGATCCAAGCAAGGAAACCTCTGCTACTGGTGAAGGTAAGCAAAGTCCCCAGTGTTGTTGTGAAGGATTTGTAACATCATAGAACTTCTGAGTTTTGCTACTAGAAAAATAGGACATAGAAAATAAAAAATCATAAAAGCTAAATGTGAAATATTTTTTAAAACAATTTATCCCAAGAAAGAAAACTTTATAAATTAATATAAATATACTAATAAGAATATTATGTCGAATGTTTGAAAATGAACTAAAATATATAACTAGGGCAACAATACAGTAAATACTACATCCCAAAACTAGTGTACAGATATACAAAGTAGCCAAGGCTAATGTCTGAAAATTTGTCCATTTCAATTTCATATTTAATTTCCAATAAGCCATGAACATAGCTAGGAGTCAAAACCTATGCCATGGCATAATCAATATTGTAAACTCTCCCCAAGTTAACCGACATTTCAAATTCCTAACTAATCACAAGTTATTCATCATTCCAAACTTTTAACAAGAAAACCAGTCTTGCTTCCACATCACAAAATATGGAATTATGCTAATAAACATCATTTGACATTTGTAATTTTGTATAACATGGAAATAATTCACCCAATTATTGAACACATTTGTCATTAATGACATTCTATGGTTTTCCATCATGTTTGCTTGGTATTGATAAATGACCTCTCCAAGCAAGATTCCTTTCCAATGAAAATCTTGTTGATAAACAACCTCTCCAAGTAATGATAATATTGCTTTACTTTAAAATTGTGTTCATGTGCATTGCTCTCTATTAGACTCTATGTCTTGGATGTTCACTGGAAACACCTTGCAGCCTTTCCTAATGCATTTATTCGCTTGTAAGGAAGATATATGTCTTACAAAAACTTTCTTTTGAATGCCTTGAACCTTCACTTGGTTCCCTAGGCTATCAATACAAAAGATAGACTTGTGCAAGCAATCGAGCATGACATGGTGTTGTTCCATCCAGTCCATGTTGATAAGTGCATCATATGATCCTAAAGGTAGGATTTTCAGGTTTAATTTCATAGGAAAATCATTCAATTTTACCTCATATTCTTTAACAATTTCTGAAACTTTCCATTTCGTACCTGTGGCTAACTGAACCAACCAAGGTTTATCTTGTTTTACTTTGCCTAGTTTGCATTCATCCACAATTTTAGGAGAAACATTCTGACAATCACCACTATTAATAAGTATTGAAATAGATGTGTTCAAGATCTTACCTTCTATATCAACCATTGTAGCTTGACGATCTTCCTATCGGGCATCCAAGGCTACATAGATCCATGGTGTTCGAGTTATGTCCTCAATAGTTGGTTCTTCTTGTAAGTTGTGCAAGACCCCACCAGGATTGTTCTTACAATCTCAGGCATAATAAGGCCTTCTGCATTTCTAGCACTTGATCTGTAGCAGGGTAGCATTGGCTCCACTTGCTACTCGCTTGTTAACATTAGCATCTGGTACATAAGGCTTCGTACCAGATTTATTAAAGTTTGTGTTCACTTGAAAGTTGTTATTCCTCTTTCTATATGGCTGTGGATTGGACCCAGTTTTGTGGTTATCAGAGAAGTTCTTAGACTTGTCTCGGTTTCATCTCATGTTCTCCTGCCTTAGCTGTCCATGCTTATAGTAGAGACTAGCTTTGTGCAGTGTGGTATCCAAGGTGTTAGGCATGTCGAATTCAATCCTGTCCCAAAAACTGGGAGGAAGACATCATAGGAACTGTTGGATCTTTACCTTTTATTCTTTGATGTATGGTACATAATGTAACATATCTAGAAATTCATTAATAAATGCGTCCATAATCATGGATCCCATGCGTAATTCATGAAACTCTTTCACTTTTCTATCAAAGAACCTTTTAGACATAAATTTATCTTGGAAATTTTTTCAGAAGGTATCCAAGTGTATTTCTCTTAGCTCATCTTTGTTGGTGTGTTTTAAATCTCTCCACCATCTTGCTGCCTTTCCATTCAGGATATAGATGGAAAAATGAGCCTTCATCTCACTTGAGTAGTTATGAACCTAGAAATATTTATTCATTCCCAGCAGCCACTCTTCATCCTTCTCCCTAGTATTTACTTCACCTTCATAGGTCAGGGCTCTTATTTTTCTAAACTGCCCCTAAAGACTGTCATTGCTTCTTTATTTCTTTCTTTGAGGAGAAAGAGAGTCATCAATGGAAGGACTGTGATGATCTCCTTTCGGTGCTTCAGGGGTACGTTCCCCCTTTTCTCCTTCTCTTGGGATACTAGCCCGTTTATGGTAAGGTTATCTTTCGGAATTATTTGTGGAGTGGGTAGGTTTACCCTGCGGGTTTCCTCCCGTCATATTTCTTAGTAATGCTTCATTTATAGATTGTTGTTCTTTTCTTTCATTCAGACTGTCTTCTCTGAGACTTCACAATTATGCTTGACGACTGTGTATAGTCTTCAAAATATCAGAATTCAGCTCCACCACTGGTTCTTCTTCTGGGGTGGGGTTGTTTATCCTTCCTTGTCGGCTGTTATCTTCCTCAGTGTTCATAAACTAAACAATTCAGTAAAAGTTTCCTAAAATTTAAAAAAATTTAAATAATAGAAAATTTTCATGTTAGTAACAAATTTAATATCATACTTTATTTTCCTTGCATTAAATGCTTGGTGTGACCATAGGTCTTTTAGTATTGAAACTGGGCTTTGATACCACTTGTAATGTCCCCAAAAATTAAAAAAAATTAAAAAAAATAAATTATTAGGCTAGTAAAAACTACCTATATAGAACATTATTTGACTTGCGGAAATACATCGTACACTACATGTACCACTGTTTACTCGTAAGCTATTCTTACATTCTATCATTTTACTTTCAGCCATTATTATTGATGTATTTTACTTACGATGTCGAACTGTTGTTTATTGAATAGTTCTTATTATTATACATTTGTCATGTATGTGTCGTTACTTGATTTTATGTTTCGTTCTTTCTGCATAGTCTTACTCGTTATTTAAAAGGTCCTAACTTAACTTTGGTTGTGGAAAGCAAGTGGGCGAAGTGGCGGGACCCGTTCTCCCATGATGGTCGAAGAGGTAAAAGTGTTTACTTGTCTCCAGGCTTACTTAGTTCTTGGAACTAAGGTACCTCTTTTATTTTATTTTCACATCATACTTTGCGATAGAGACTTATTTAAAGAGTGCTAAACATTGTGGTTAGTAGCACACCTACTGTTTGTTAATATGTTCCTTTACTGACACAGCTTGTTATCCAGGTAAACTCTATTTTTATTTAATTATTTTAACCTAGTTAAGTTATTTATGTTATCTTTATAAATCAATATATTTATACTTCATGTTTTTACTTTATTAAAACAATATATAACTTACTGTTTATATTTGCAGGTTATAACCTGGCTCAAGATCAGACTCAGATTTTATATTAGCATTGATACCATGGCATATTTCATATGCCATGGTTCTTAATATTGATGCTTAGGGCATAGGGTAAAACAAGGTTCAAGGCATTAATCATATGGTTATGCGATACCCACTTCATAAATCACTTGGTATTTAAACTTGGGATGGCATGCATATTGTATGGTTTATACATTACCTAAAACCTTGCTATGTATTAAACCTTGTGATATGACTTGGGGTGGTGAAAATACCATATGGTTGAACCATATGTTAATGGGGTTTAAGCTTTGCATGGGAAATGGAATCCACGATATTGTAATGAATGTAAACTATGGAAGAGTGGGTTTGTTATTTGATAATGGTTACCAGCTGGTGCCATTAATGTACCTTAGTTTTCGTGGTAGTCCCAAGCTTAGGGCTTGGATCATGATCGTCTTGTCATTTCGTTTGGTTGTTTTGGGTGTAGTCTTAGCTCTACGCAAGGGAAATGGAGGCGATCTCCAGCATCGAAGTTATGTCAACACGTTGGCCTCTCAGCATTTGATAACTTATTGTGTGGTTTCAACAGTTTATGCTCCTCATCCTTCGTCGTTTGTGGTTGCAGGGACCCTGGTTAGCGTAGAGCGAGATAGCTCGACGAGCGTCGCTATCCAGGAAATGATACAACCTATGGTGCAAGGTAAGCCTACTAACAAGCTTATGCTTGCCACCTCTCATCCCTATGTGTAGAACTGTATTCAACTTGTTGCTTGGTTGGGTTTTGGATTGCGAAATTTCGTTTTGCCTTCGGGCCTATGTCTAAGACTTGGGTTTTTAAATTAATAGTGTGGTGTTTTTCCCATGGAGCAAACTCGCGTTCTCACAGGCTCTGTGTAATTAATTTATGGTCATGTAAATCGTAAATGGATTGGGGCTTTTAAGCCATGGGATACACCATTGCTTGCAATGGTGACATAGCCCTTGGAATGCCTATGTAAGCTTCGTTCTTGGTCTTTAATGGTGACTGCTTAAAAGGACTTTCGAAAATACTATGTAAATAGATATATACTATTTTTATGTAATTTTCCATGGTTATTACAATATGATGTGCATACGATTTCCTCCTGTGTTTTTATTAATCGGTTGTATTTAATTAGAACTGGGGTTTGTAAGAGGCATTCGAATGCACAGAGGTTCTGTGTATATTTGGAATTGTTTCATAGCTATGAGGGTGGACAACACATGGATTGAGGCCATGCCGTGTATGGCATGATCCCTTTCAGGATGGCTGTAATAGCTTAGAATATTGTTTAAATTACTATTATTGTTTCGTATGTATAAATGTGGACTATGGAAAATCCATGGGTGAAAACCCATGATGGCCAATGTTGATGTAAGTTTACGTTGAATAAACTCTGTATTGGAATAAACTTGGATGAGGCCATGATATAACATGGGTGTCGTAGGTAGGGTCTTACAACCTCGCTGTAGCATATGTATTTGATTATTAATAAAGAATCCCACATACATTAGTATATTGTGGCCTGTGTAAAAAGTATAAATGATCTACAGGATTTGAATCCTAGTCGTTGCTTGCGTAAAAAACATGAACAGTTTAATCAATAAGATGAGGGTTTTATATGAAGAACGACTTTAATGGTTTAAGTAATTTCATGGCTTTTAATTGCTTAAAGAAACAATAGCATGACTATGCGAATTGACTCTGTTTATGTAATTTATGATGTGGTCATTTATTACTACTTTTGACTGGGGTCTGATTACCCACAGGGATCGATGTCGTGACCCTGTTGGCATTAAGGGTTTTAATTATTATTTGGTTAATTTTATGGGATGGCTATGAAAATTAGTTAGATGGAACTTTTTAAATGGTTTATGCAAAGCGATTATGATATGGTTTAATTCTAGGACTGTGTATTTTATCTATATATGAGCAGAGATTCTATATTGGACCAAATGTAAGGTCACGATACTTACTTTGTTCACTGGTTTAATATGACGTTATTTTCAAATTATTTGCATTGTGGTTTTAAAGTGGAACATGAGGATTGATCTTGAACCAAATGTGGTCATGATCCTTACTCTGTTCATTTATTTATGATGACGTTTATTTAATGGAATGTTATAATAGTAGCAGGTATTTAACTATGTAGACCTTGGAAGGTCCTTAACAGTTTATTTATCTTTGATTTAGTGTAGAACATTCAATTTCTACTTTAGTTTATATTTAATGTATTTAGTAGATTAGCTTGTAAAACTATTTATATAATGTTTAGTATATAAATATAGATAGATAGATAGATAGATAGATATATACGTAACTCATACTTCTGAACTAGTTTTTAATTAAATCTAAAACAAGCATTTGTTGACAAATGGAATATGTTAGTAGAGTAATAAAGCCTAAGAACAACTATATAACAACTTGAAACAAAAACCTAGTTTATAGTAAACATAATCGAAGTATTGAAATAATACAAAAACAAACTTAGATGTACAAACCCTGGTAAATACAACATAAGATATCATTTGTAGCCTAAAATTAATATTTAAAAATGAAAACACTAGCATATTTTAACCAGAAACATTAAACACATAGGGTTAGGAAATGCATTATAAACATTTACTTAGCATATCCAACATTTAATCTAGAAAAAGGGAATAGGCAATCTAGGGCTTCATGCCTATACTTGAATCTGTTTTAATGGCTGAACCTACACACTCAAATAACCAACATTAACAATTCAATACATATATGACCTCTGTTTGTTATGACTAAAACACTTGGGAACTACCACATTCCACCCAACCATGACCTGGAACCATTCCTGGTTTAATCCAGATCCCCCCAAGCTGGACTCCAACATGCAAGTAGCTTAGAGCTCCTAAGGTAGGGTTTCCTATCTGGTATATCAGATCTAGATCAATTCTCCTTTTTCCTTCCATGAAAATGTTCTCCAAGAATTACTTGAGAGAAAACAAGCATAAAAATGACTCCTCTAATGATAGATCAAAACCCAAAGCCTTTCCTTGACTTGAATCTTTATAGACATGCTTTTCAATCAAAGGGACAATTAAATCAAGAAGCCTTGGTTTCTTGATTCAACCCTTTTCCATTACTTTTGGTAATTATTAATATTTTAACTTAGGAACATTCTACTAGTTCCTAATTAGACTTTTTAGGTTTTGCACTATATATTATATTTACATAATAAATAATAATGGATGGAGTTTTTTTCTTTCTTTATTTCATCATTAATATTATAAATATATTTAACTCTTTATACATACCATGTATAAATTACATAATAATATAACACTTGTTAACATTTGTCTTTGGGCATCATATAACATGATCCCTAAACTTAATGACACTTCTTCATTAAGGTCAATTACGTAGATGGTTTAGGTCTACTAGGCTAGGCAACTCTAAACATTCTTTCATGTTGGATTTCCCTCGTATAATGTGGTATCTCTTCAGTACTTGATGAGAATATAGAAATTTGAAATTTCATTTAATCACTTATAAATACATATGATGAGATCAATATTTTTCTCAAGTCATTTTCACTCGAAAATTATTAAATTCTTTACAATAACCCTTAGCACTTACTAGATCCCATATTCAATGCTTTAACATGGAGTTACAATTCAGTGCAATTCCAGAGCTCTTCACTCAACACTAATGCTAGGATGTACTTGTATGATACACCAAGGGATACAATGGCCAAGGATCGAATGCTCCAAAGCTTATGCTCAACATCAACATGGAAGGCTCCAGGGGTTATGCCCAACACTTCCAATTATATTTTCATGTGTTACAGAGCTTCTCACTCATCACAAAGGTAAGCACTCATGTGCTCCAAATATTCTCGCTCAACACAAATTGTCAATCACTCAAGTGATCTATAGCTCCTTACTCAACGTAAATCATTAAT
>LPNX010409360.1:93252-150817 GCA_001517045.1 Pseudotsuga menziesii | reverse complement strand
TATATATATATATATATATCATCAAATAATTGGCTTACGCCAAATATATAAAACAAATCATCACGTTCATATGCAGTGGGGTCTTCGACCCAATATAAAAATAAAACATCAAGATAATCATCATAATCAATAGGCACATGCCTATAAGTGTTAGGTCCAAAATTTGGGATATTACACACCCGTCGTTGCTGCTTGAAACATAAGAAGCTGTCTATCGTAGCGGCTTAGAAATTGACAACCCATCCGCTATAGCGGTTCAAAGGAACATTTTTTCCCGTAGTGAAAAACAGACTTCTTGAAACTTTTCCATGATAGAAACAAACCATAAATGCTAGATTTCAAACTGAAAGTGCCTAAGAAGCAAAACTAGGATTTTAAAGGGGGTCCTAAAAAATGTAAAATTTTTTGGGGAATAGTTGCAACAACAACACTTTTCTATTTTTTATATATCCAATGATCTTGAGAGTTTGAGGGGTGTTTATTCCAACTAAAGCATGGCAACATATGGTGGGAGTAATCCCTTCTAGTTTGTCCCATTGCATTGGTTCATGTTCTTTTTGTTCTTCCTCTTCACATTTTATGTAGAAGAGTTTCTTTTCTCGGCACTTATGTCCTTTAATGTAAACGTTGTCACAATTAAATCATAGATATTTCACTCTTATTTCCTCTATTTATTGATGTGTCAACCTATGAGTTTGGTTAGAAGGAACATGATTCTCTATGTCTATGCTGGAAGTGGTATTTCTAGTAAACATCGTCATATTTTTACTTTCTACCTTCATTGCCATCATGAAATCCTTCTTTAGGGATGATTGTTCAAAGAGATTCACCTCATGTTTAATGTTATCCTTCAAGTTTCCAATAAATATATATAACAAATTATCTTTTGAAATATTTTTCACTCTAAGACTTAGCTGTTGAAGTTGCTTGATGTGCTATGTAACTAGACCTTTTTTCCTAATATTTACCAATTGTCTAAAGATGGTGTTGTTATTTATATCCATGTAATGTGAAATCAATTATTCTGTGAATATAGAACAAGATATAGTAGATACATTTTTATGGTCACAAATCTATTAGTACCATACAAATTAATCAGCTTGTAAGTATAAGGAAGCAATAGTTACCGTTTGCAAAGTTGGCACCTAGAATATATCAAAGAATTGTTCCATCTATAAAATTCATGTAATTGGATCCTTGCCATCAAAATTTATACTGTCAATATTGGGGATAAGTAGTTCCCTGGACCTAAGTTAAACCCATGATGTTCTAGTGAATCGTCAACTTTTGAGGACTCAAACTTCTTACTCTCTAATTGTTTTTTAATTTTCTCAAGACATGACTGGAATACGTCCCTTTTTTCCTCCTTATCTATTCTTGAGTAGGTACATGAGAAATAAGGTTATGTTTTATACCCTTTATCAATTCCTTCAATTATTGATGATCTTATTTTCTAGTCATCCCTTTGAGATCCTTTCTACTAGCCATATTATTTTCCAATTTAACTAAGTCATCCATTTTCACATTTCCTTTAATCATAGATTCCAACCTGGACACTCTAAAAAATATGTCTTCCACTTCATCGTTAGTCGCAGATGAATCCTCCAGGAGATTGAGTGGAGTATTATTTTTTACACTTCCATTTGGTGGAATTTTGAACAATAAATATATATCACACCCTGGGGTTTACCACAAATAGATCCTTCTACTCAAAGCTACTCAAATTCAAAATGATGTACCTTTTTCAAACCCTGATTAGAAGATTGTTCTATGGTCGACTTGCAACTTAGGTAAAATTTGAATTTTGACTCGTATGGCTCTAAAAAAATTTCCTATGGTTCCTTGATGTGTCCTCTTACCAATGTCATGGGTATTAGATATCCCAAAAAAAAATTATTGCAAAAATCCAAAATTATCTTATTTTTCATCCTATAAAAAAGGGTGTACTTACGGTAAGCCATGTGTCCAATATTTTGTTTTTGCAGCAAAAAATCCTACCACATATATCGTGGCCCATCTTATTTTGTATGCAACTAGTTGCAATCAATTTGGACCTTGGATGCATCACACGTGACATTTTTCCCTAAAACATCTGTTTAGACTAGGTTTTGGACTAGTAAAAATCCCTAGATTCAACTGCAATTATCTGAAACTATAGTGTGTCAGTATCTAAATTTCGAATTGGAGATATTTTGACCTATTTTAGAAGTTTTTTTTTACCTCTCTCTCTGAGACCTTGTAGAAAAAATGTTGTAGAAAAAAGTTAAAGGTAACTTGTTTTTCAAAATCTGGTCTCGAGGAAAGAGCTGTAATACCAACTGTTATCCAACCAAGCCCTAGAAATAACATAAAAGAGAATAAATAGACAAGAAGAGACTAATACACACCTTAACAATGAAGAACAAATATAATTACCAATCCTCTTTTTCCCATACACTTGCATCGTGCCTCCACATTTTGATAATGTAATGTACCGAAAACGCTTTTAATGTTTTTTTCTTCTGATGCATAAAGAACATAAGGAAGTGAATAACATGTTGATATGTCATTAAATGAATGCTTAACTTCTCTTTATGGAAAAATTATCGTGTTTCAACTAAGCATGCATATTTTCTTTCTAGTAATAACTGCTTAGTCAAGCACATACCTTTGCTCGACAAATTTTCTATACCAGCATGACTAGGCCTACAACTTCATGGGGTGCTTACTCCTCCCTTACTACCAATTATCCAAACTAGTCATAGCATTAACTCATACATATACATGTTATAATTAACCATTGGATTGCAAAGTTAACTCTATCTATGGTTAATCATCACCCTTACCTTGTCCAAATCTAAAGTTCATTTAACCTATCAGTCGAGACGTTAACACACATGTTCCAAACACCCGATTTAATGTATGAAAAGGTGTTGTGAATATTTATATTATTTTATGTGATTATATAATTATGTGCTTATGTATGTATAGCTATACATATCAATATAACATTCCAACATTCATTCAATCAATTACAAGGACTACTCAATCAATTACAAGGACTACACATTATAGTTGATGCATTGTACTTACTATTTATATAAATCATTTGGTATCAACATATACATGTAACTAGTAATTATAGGTTTATTTGATGGCTAACTTAAGAGGCTCATCACACACACATATTGCACACACATATTGGATGACTACATTACTCCACTTAAAATTATAGCCAACTTTAAAAGAAATCCCTCTAATGCGTTGCTACTGGACATTATATACATTACACATTGAATTAATAGGAACAATAGTTATTATCTACCCTAATGCATTGTTGTTGTACATTATATACATTCCACATTGATTTAATAGGAACAATAGTTATTATATACCCTAATTCTTGCGTGATGTAACATATCATTATTATCATCGATATCGAATTTAGAAAGGATTGGATTATCCGACAGTTAGCGCATACATATGACCAGGAAAATTCCTAACCTCTATGATGCCTCCTTAGGGAGTGGTGTTGCACCCACTCATAGACAAAATTAAAAACATAAAACTCAACCCCAAAAAACACTTGGAGTGGTAGGGATGAGGTTGAAGATCTTGTCATGGCATGGTTTCCCTAAAAAAAAGGCCGCCGCAGTAGTCTTGCTTTTTGAGATACTACTTATATAATTTTATACAACTCTAATGGAAATAACTTGCCTCCTTCACCATTGATTTAAGGTCTTTCTTATCTCCTCAAACTTTCATTGGATCTTATTATTTTTTAGATTCGTTGGCTACTCATCATGACGTTAATTATGGAGTGCATAGTTTGATGAGGGAGAGGTTTCCTCCCCACTGTAAGCACGAACCATACCACCATTCATTTGTGCTAATTACCAATGAAATTATTTGAGTTTAGAGACTTAAAACCATTTCATTCATAGATTGACTTACAATCATTTCTAATCACAAGTTGAAGATGGTAAGCCATGGGCTCAAGGTATGGTTGTGGCTCTGTTATAGCGGATTTTACCACACTAGGTGAATCACACTTGTATGGCCTGCCCATGTCCATCGGTAGACTCCTTAGACCCATTGGACCATTTTTTGTCATTTGATGTTTCCTATACCATCCCTAAAAACATGTGAAAATTACTATACGTGACTTTTAAACCCTTAATCGCGTATATACGCGGGTTTGACCTCTAAAACCGCATACATCGGGATGTGTACAAAATCCAAATCCTTTTGAAGTTTTGTTCGACATGGATTTGACTAGGATTTTATCTTGGCCTTCTATATGCCTTGAGATCGCTCGGATTCATCCTTTCATTACCCCATTGAAAAGCTATATAAGGAACCCTTTGGATACATTGAAGACATAAGAGAATTGAGAGCAAAGAAACTATAGTCCATTGTTGCTGGAACTTGTGCTTGAGTCTGCATCCCTTTGCCCCTTGGAGAAATTTTGTGTTCTTCCCAAGCTTGGTCTTTGCTTGTGAGCTTTCTATCGAGAGATGGAGGATTGAGGTGGTGGAGGCCCAAGTGGGTGATTCAGTTTCTCCGATTCGCAAACGTGCCAACAGAGGTTGTATTCATTGTAATCTCTGATTTTATATTAATAGAAATATCTTTTCCTATCCAATAATGTATGTTTGAATGAATATTTTATCCATGGATGATTTCAAATGCTTATACGTTGTTGATTATATATGCTAGAGTAGATCTAACACCAATATATATAGTATGCTTGTCTTGTTTACGTATTCTTGAGGAAGTGATTCATCAATTCAAGATGAAGTTGGAAAGCTCAACGGGGATCTACTTCAACCATCCGGAATAAGGTATTATTTTTTATCCTTTAGTGTTAGATATTTGATTTCTCTTGCATATTGGAAAGGATTGGTTTATGGAGTCAAGCTTTCTATTGTGGTACCCCAAGCCATAGGATTTTTTCTCCGTAATAGAATTGACAACTCCACTGGGGAGTTCCTAGTAGTTGTCCTTTGGGGGTTTTTATCGGCATTCAATGACTTTGAATTGCTCTTATTTTCTCTGTTTCTGTGTCGGGTCTGGGGGCATGTATTCCTGGTAGTGTCTGATTGGTGTCTATTTGCCTTTGTTTTTGTACACTTTTTTTCCTGTATGCAAGTTTTTAATTTGTAGTCACGTATATACACGGTTTTCACTGATATATCCATGTACATATGTGGTTTTACTGCAAACAGTCATGTATGCCCTTAGTTTTTTTTTGTAGAGGAAGATTGATTGTTGCTGGGTGAATTTTGATAATGGCTAAGTCTCCTTTGACACTGCTGGAGTCTGTATACACCTCTGCTTCTGACCAGAGATGTTTTTTTTTAGGGTAAATTTCTTTTTTTGAAGAATGTTCTTGTTATTGCATTTTCGATTTTTTGTTTTGGGATTAGTGCATTAGATTTCTTTTACCTTAGTACTTTTCTTGAGAGCTGTTTGAGTGTGCTTGCAGAGTCTGGGGGTTGTAGAATCATTCTTTTGCTTTAGTATCTCATTTTTATTTCAAAAAATCCAAAAATATTTGATTATCATTATGCATTGCATCTTGCATTTTGCATAGTACTTGCACTATATTTGCTTTGAAGTACTAGTCAGGACTTCATATAGGAACGATTGCACTTATCATTTGAAGAAAAATTTTGCATTTCATGTAGTAGCATACCCTATTTTCATTGGACACAATGCATTTGCATTGATTGTTAGGTGTGCATTTTGCTTCATGTTGCATCATAACACCATTGGTTGCACAGTCATCTACCTTTTATGAGTAATAAATCCAATTAAAATCAACGCTTAGTTAAAATGAACTACACTATTTTATTTGATAGGGTTCACCAACAAGATAAGGTTTTAGGGTCTTGGAATAGTTCATTGTGAGTAAAATCTCCAAGACCACTAAACAACAACATGTATGTGTCTATCCAGGTGAGAGTGTGAAATTCCTTGGTATAATTGGTGTTTCTCAGGATCCTCCTCTCAAAAGGGAGTTAAGCATGAGGCAGTGTGAGCGGTTATTGATTGGGATGACCCCTAGTCATAACTGAGTAGCACCGGAGATATTTCTAGTATTTTATTTGTATCTAGAGGCTCTTTCAAGAGTTGTGGGCTTTGCTACCCTGCCCATACGGTCAATCCCTCCTACGACTATCTACCTGAGCATTGATTATATTTAGGTGACCTTAGTTTCCTTACCTATGATATTGAGGGGGTACTTTGCAGGGGTTATTCTGCAGGTTTCCTGGCTAGGTTGGGGTCGGATAGCACAGTCTCTTTACACATTGAAGCCGAGGTCCATAATAATTGGTTACGTACCTCCGCTTGTTGTGTATGGGAGTCTCAAGCCTCTCCTAGGCAAGACATACCTGCTTCATTTGAGAGCTCACTTATCTTGCCCTTGATTGCTTGTGTTTGGCTTTATATTTTATTGGTGTATGCTTTGTGCATGTTAGCTTGCATAGGGTTTGCGTAATTAGAGAGTCTTTTATATTTTTGAGTCATTGTTGATTCGGGTGCGGCTCCTCGTCGTTCTTGTCATTTAGCAGGACTTCCTCCTTCTACCTCTCCTCCTCCTTTGGGAGAGAGAAAGAGAGGGTCTGGGCGGACTAATTTGCACATTGATTCACACACAATGGGATATCATGAAGATAGTATTCCTGATCTTTCTTCTCCACTTCGAGTGGATGACGGGTAGTTTACTCCTTCCTATTATCCTTCACCTGATATTCCTGTACTTTCTGAGTTAGGTCCTGTAATTTTTTAGTTAGCTCCTGTAATTTTTGAGATATGTACTTTTCATGATAGACCTACTTACTCTAGCTATGATCCCCCATTCACACATCACCGATATGGAATGTTGGACGACGAGACTCAGTATGAACCCGCGAGCACTAGTTATGGTAGTTATGGTGTGTCTGGTATTCTTACACATGATTTGACATTTCATATCGAGTTAGAGTTTGAACCTAACTCTATGCCTGGGGGCACTCCCATTCCTTACCATGCGGAGAGGTTTGGGACCATGAGTCATATTGCACCTTCGATCCTGGTGGTGGAAGCTAGACCACATATTCCTCCTAAAACTAGGGTTAGTGACCCTAATAGGATACCAGAGCCAAGACGAGTGACTATAGGGAACACCACGTATATTATTTCACAGATCCCTTCATCCTCAGTTCCTTGTTCTTTGAATGTCATTGCTCCATCTCATTCATCTGGTCCTTCGGGCCGGGATTTCACTACGAGTCATGTCCGTACTGCTTCTACTTGCACAGTTTTGTCTCAAGTTCAAGTACCTCCTGTTGTTTTGGGGGGTTTCATTTCTACTTCTGGAGGTCATGTCATGACTTCCAGAACCTACATTCCTACTTATAGAGTGTGTCATGGGACATCTCATGGGATGTCTTATGGACCTTATTATGGGACACAGTATGGACACGGTTATTCACCTCATGGTTATGGGTATCAACAACCCATTTACTCTCCTAATTATGGCTTTATAGCCCCACATAGTCAAGGTACACCACATTATGGTGTTTCCATGCCACCCTACATGGGTCAAGTGAGAGGAGGGAACTATGGCCAAGGCCATGGTGGTTACGCTAATCATACCTATGTGAACCCAAACTATCAGGGAGCAATGCATCAACCTGCTAATCCTAGGCTCCCTTTCCTCGCAATGCTAAATCTTCCTAACTTGTCGAGGCTGATGAATGATCCTGTATCTCATGACCCGGCTTGGCCAGCTGTCCCTACTAAGCTTCCCTCAGACATACCCAAATTCAAGGGAAAACCTGGAGAGGATCAAAGCGAACATGTTACAATGTTTATCCTATGGTGCTCTTCAAATTTCTTACACAAAGATTCGATCCGTTTAAGGCTGTTTGAACGCATCCTTACGGGGCATGCCGTGAAATGGTATATAGAGTTACCTAGGGGGGCATTCGCTTTGTTCGATGACCTAGTGATGACTTTTCTTAACCACTTCCAGCTACTAGTGCGTTATGACGTTGGTACGAAACTCTTGTTGACATTTCGGCAGGATAAAGCCACACATATCTTGGACCATATCCAAGAGTGGCATAGACGAAAGAGATCCTTTATACCCCCATAATTCCTCCTCGAATGGTTCCTTAAGTCGTTATTGCCTTATATAGTGAAGGATGTTTCTACATCCGGAGTGAAAAATGAGGAACACGCCATTTTTAGGGTGCAGGAACTGGATTTGATTTATTCTCAATCGAGTTTGTTATATGAGATCATTCACAATGTTCCGCATTCTAGTTTCAACCCCAAAGTTAAACTTGGACCACATGCCGATGGCATTGTTGGTTGTGCGAGTGCTAAACTTGTGAATTTAGTTGTGAAATAGGTCAGTCAATTGTCAATCAACCAATCCACTTTAGGACAAGGCTTCGTCTCAACCCACCCAAACGGTTAGTGTGCTTTCGGTGCAATTGTCGGACTAGAAGGGTAACCAGCAACCCAGAAGAAATAGAAAGAAGGGTAAGAACAATTGTAAGGGTGGGAATAGGAATGAAAATGCTAATACTAATGACAAGAACTCCCATAATGCTGGGGGGACACGCAATCTAAACGTAAGGTTAAATTTCCTTGTAAGTTATGTAAGGAGGATCACCTCACTTACTTATGCCCTTGTATCGATGAAGCCTTGAGATAGTTAATGCAGGGCCCAGTTGTGTTGACCAACCCTTTACCTCACAATCAAAACATGAACTCAAGGACCCATGATCAGTCTAGTGGTGATCAAGATTTTTTGGATTCTAGTGGTCATGGTTGCATCAATATGGTGCGTGCTACGAAGGTTGTGACCCATGCGAAGGACTATGGTTCGTCACAACCCAACCCAGGAAAGGAACCTGATCCACCAGGGACTCCTTTGCGTATTGAAAAACCTGTGGATAAACTTGAAGCTGCACCTCGCATTCCTAAGGAAGTCTTTAAGTGTTCGGGGCACAATCTTAATGCCCGAGCCACCCATAACTATTATGTTGTCGAGGATTTGGGCCACACTCCTTGTGCGATGTCTGCACTTGAAGTAATTCAGAGTTGTCCTTCACAAATATAGGCTTTGATTTCTACCCTTGGGGTGAATGATGATAACTCTTCCTCCGTGATTAAATTTGAAACCACAAGACTACAGCCCCGCTTTCCTTACTATGTGTATTTTTTTATTCATGTAGAATGTCTTAACATGACCGTCAAGCGCACTGTCATTGACGAAGGCGCTGCTACTTCTGTGATGTCTTTATCATGTTGGAAGGGTTTAGGTTCCCCTGAGTTATATAAATCTGACACTATGTTGACTGCTTTTGATGGAAGATCATTTAGGTCGCACAGGATCCTTCCTTCCCCTAAGGTCCATTTGGGAGGAAATACCATTGCAGTAGAGGTTGAGGTGGTTGATGCACCCCTTGACTATAATCTCTTGTTAGATAGGAATTGTATGTATACTATGCAAGCCATAGCTTCTTCTCTCTTTCGCGTTATATGCTTTCCATTTAATGGGAATATAGTTACAATTGATCAAACATCATTCAAGAATTCATCGGTTACCGCATCTTCAGGAGCTTTGATCCCGATTATTGAGCACCCTCAGCCGGCAACTGGGAGTGTGGGTGTGGGCATGTATCCATCCCTTATGGGAACCTTTAGTTGTCCTACACCTGTCCTTATGATAGGGTCTAGTTCTGGTGAGGCTTCGACATCTGTGAGATAGGTGTCTTTTTGCACAAGTCATATGGAAGATCCTTGGATTCTTCCTACACCGAATCCTTTGAGTGAGCCCATCGTGATGGGCGTGCCATTTCCTGCAACTATGGTAGCTTATCAAGCTAATCTTAGATGTGTTGCAGAGCCTAGTCCTTCCTCTTCATGGACGGAGGAGGAGGACCCATATGTGCTGCCTGCATGGGAAATTCAGTCTTCTCACACACATGATTTCCTTGATAGTGTTTTTCCTTCAGACAAAGCGATTATTGAGGCCATGTCAGGGGTTGAGCCACCTTGGGAAGATTTGCGTCATAGATCTTATTTTCTTCCTGAGCTTGATCGCTTGGAGCGTGAGGAATTTAGGGAGGCTCTTAGTGAGAGAATTGGTAGTCCCATGGTTCCATTAAGCTCTCCTAGTCCGATGGCTGATGGGAACATGGAAAATATATCTCCTACCATTCCTATAAATATCTCTCGCGACCCTAGTAGGATCGAGAATGTCTATATTGGGGTAGAATGTTCCTATGCTGAGATTCAAGAATACACCGAGCTATTTAAATAATTTCATGATATCTTTGCTTGGTCTTACAATGAAATGCCAGGTATCGACCCTCGCATTGTTGAGCATGAGATTAAAACTTATCCCAATACTAAGCCTGTTTGACAACGCTTGCATGCAATGAATCCTAGGAAAGCACCCGCGATTAAGACAGAGATAGAAAAATTGTTGAAAGCTGGTTTTATCTATCCCATTCCCTTGATGGAGTGGGTTTCAAATCCTATTTTGGTAGATAAGAAGTAGGGAGCGATCCGTATATGCACTGATTTCTATGACTTGAATCGTGCCTGTCCTAAAGATAATTTCCCCACACCATTTATAGATCAAATCTTGGATGAGTGCGTAGGTAGCGAGGTATTTTCTTTTATGGACGGATTTTCCGGATACAATCAAATACAAATTAAACCCGAGGACCAATATAAGACCGCCTTTATTTGTCCTTGGGGAACCTTTGCATATCAGAAGATGCCTTTTGGCCTTAAGAACACCAGAGACACTTTTCAACGGGCTATGACCTTGATCTTCCATGATCGCAAATCGATTATTGAAGTATTTTTGGATGACCTTGCTGTTCATTCTCGTATCAGAATGCGTTATTCCTATCATTTGAGATTAGTATTCGAAAGGTGCGCCATTATTTGGTCATGTTAAATCCTCACAAGCACATCTTTTGCATGAAGTCTGGTCACTTATTAGGGTTCATTGTTTCCAAGGAGGGTATAAGAGTCGACCCTTTGAAGGTAGAGGCAATACTTCAGTTGTATCCCCCGAAGAACATTAGACATCTTCAATGTTTCCAAGGCATGGAAAACTTCTTATGGAGATTCGTTGTCAACTTTGCCAATTTGACTAGAGCCTTTATGCATCTTTTGAAAAAGGACACCATCTTTTGTTGGGATGAGTGAGCCCAGGAGTCCTTTTTTGTGCTTAAACGAGCCCTAGCATCAACCCCGGTGATTAGTCCCCCAGACTATAGCTGTGATTTTCTACTTTATGTGGTCACATCCATGGAGGAAATTGGTATGGTTTTGGTTCAAGAGGATGAGGAGCTCCAAGAGCATGTCATATACTATCTGAGCTGAAATCTTATTGATGCGAAGATCCGTTATTCCCATGTTGATAATCTTGCCTTAGCTACCGTACATGCGGTTTAATGGTTGAGACATTATATTCTCCTTCGCTAGACCTTAGTGGTATCCCATGTCAATCCATTTCAATTTGTCCTCACTCGAAGGATGATTGGGGGAAAGTATAATAAATGGATTTTGATCTTGCAAGAATTCGACCTCGAGTATGTTTCAGCAAAATCGAAGAAATCGTTAATTTTTGTGGAACTCGTATCGGATTTCCCAAGCGAAGCTGAGGAGATGGTTTATGAAGATACGTTTATCGATGAGCACATCTTCTTAATCTCAACTTTGGGCCCATGGTATGGGGGTATTATTATATATTTACAAACATTGAAGGTCCCCACTCACTTCTCACAGGATGAATGATGACGATTACATCATGTATCCAAGAATTACCTCATAATGGATAACACCTTATACCGTCATGGGATAGATTCCATTTTACGTCGTTGTTTAACTCATGGGGAGGCTCAACTTGTGCTGAATGATTGCCATGGAGGGGCGTGTGGTGTTCATTTATCTGGGCTTTCTATAGCCCAAAAAATCTTAAGAGCGGGTTATTTCTGGCCTTCGATCTTTAAAGATTGTGTAGATGCGGTCAAGAAGTGCCACCCTTACTAGGTGTTTGCACAAAATATGCGCTCACAACCTACCCCGTTACATCCCATCATCATCGTCGGTCCCTTCACTAAGTGGGGGCTTGATTTCATGGATTGCAACCCAGCTTTGGCTAGGGGGCATCATCATATCATAGTGGCTATTGACTACTTCACGAAATGGGTTGAGGCTATGCCTACAGTTAAATCCAATGGTCAGACAACTATGCACTTCGTATTTAACTAGATTATTACTCGGTTCGATATTCCAAAGGAGCTTGTCATTGACCATGGCTCGCACTTTCAAAATTGTATGATGGAAGAGTTGGCATCGAAGTTAGGATATAAGCAGGAGTGTTCCTCCTCTTATTACCCTCAAGTGAATGGACAGGTAGAAGCAGTGAACAAATCACTCAAATCCATTCTCGAATGAACCATCGCACAAAGAAATATGAATTGGCACATTATGTTATATCCTGCTTTGTGGGCTTATAGAACCGTTGTTAAGACTACCATGGGTTTTTCTCCATATCAGCTTGTACATGGAGTGGATTCGATATTGCCGGTTGAGTGTGATATTCCTTCTTTGAAGCTAGCCATAGAGATCTTACCAGACACTTCCCCGTTGGAGGAGCATTTGGTCCACCTAGAGCAACTTGATGAGCAGCGCTGAGATGCCTTGGTGGCTCTAGAAGTGAATAAGAATCGCATTAATGTCTAATATGATAAGTCTGTCCATCCAAGGAGGTTTAGTGAGGGAGACTTGTTCCTTTTTTGGGATCAACCGAAAGAACCCTTGGGGGTAGGAAATTTTAACCCCATGTGGCGTGGTCCTTACGTCGTTAAACGTGCGTTAGAGAAGGGCGCTTATGAGTTAGTGGATTATGAGGGAATGACCTTAGCGGAGCCTAGAAATGGGCTCTATCTCAAAAAGTACTATGCATAATTTTTAGCCAAGGCTGGTTATTGTATATTATTGTACAGTTTTTCATATGTAGGTATTTTTTATGGTGATTGGGTTTGTGATTAGTTTCTGTTTCTTTTGGTAGATGTCAATGGAATCTTCCACACTCAAAACTCAGCCTCTGCTGCTTGGGTGATTTATACTCCTATGGTCAGGTATTGTCTTCAGCAGGTGTATGTTTACGGCCCTCTTCGAACAATGTTGCTGAATATAGTGTCATTATCAAGCTTCTACGGGATGCCATGTCACATGGTGTTCTCTCTCTTGAGGTATGAATTGATTTGAAGTTAGTAGTGTCACAGCTTAATGGTTTGTACCATGTTAGAGATCCGACATTATTAAGAATATTCTTACATGTGAGATTGTTAGAATAGCAATTTGACAACATAACATAAATACATGTTCCAAGAATTAATAATCAAGTTACTGACTCATCTGCTAATACGTGCTAGATTGGAATTTGTTTCATAGAGATTAAGCTCATCAAGAACATAAATTTTTACACATGTAAATAAATCAATCAATCATCATAAAAAAAATTATAAACATCCAGAATGTGGTAATACATAGTATCATAATACAAAAATGGGGCTCTCGAGCCACCAAACTATAAATACATGGTAGTACAAAATGTATCACTCCCAAGTATCTAAGACTATAGTGGAGGAGGGGGGTTGTGATCATGGAATGTCACCACGGCTCTAGCTAGTCGTCAAAATAACCATACCCATGCTCGTGGTACACCCACCACCTGGTACGGCATGGCCTCAGGAAAGTCCTCGACTTGCGCCATGGGTACCCTATGTGTTAGCCTCACGAAGTTGGTATGAATTCTTTGGAGCATCCGCTCTGCATCCACACATGTGATATCGTCTCCTCTTCCCCTCTGCCTATGACGAGGGAAGCCTTCAGGCCGCCGTGGTCCTACATATACATGCATATGGTAGATGTCACTATGTATTGTCACCCAAAAACATGTCTTTTGATTCCATATAATCAAAAAACACAAAAAAAATTAAATAACTCAAAATTTTTAAAAAGAAGGTCGAGATTCGTTACCATTGTCACCATATGGTAATCCTGGTGGTAGCGGCATGTCGAGGTCTCCCTGAAAGTCTATCCCCACATAGGGATAATCATCGATGGCAACTATTTGTCATCGCCACCATAGAAATAAATCAGCTGGATAAGGGTTGGACACCCTACCTCCACCCAGTCTATGCATCACATCTACCCAATTCCATTGGGCCGGATCTCGAACCCCGTGTAGAGGAACGTCAACTCTAGGGCTCAATCCCGGAACATGCTCGAAGAAGAACGTGCTCAGTATGTTGTTGAAACCGAAGTTTCACACCCTTCCCATCTTGCAGTCGCTGAGATGTTGTTTCATGTTGCTCAACAATGTCGTAATCCAGTCATAAATTGGGGGCCTCGTGCACTCCATGGCATAGAACATCAATGGCCGCAAGGCCTAGTGGAGTGAGGCTGGCCCCGCTATTCTTCCTAATGTTAGTAGAATGGCCTTTAGGCCTAGCACCTGTATGGAGTTAGTTGGGATCTGACTCCCCACCTTCTCTATGTCTGGATAATAGTACATTGCTATGTACTCATCTATAGTCATGCCACCTCTGGGCCCGCGAGAGCATAGGTTCACCACTTCCCCCCATCGGCAAAGTCCAGTAATAAATTATATGTCCCCCACTTCTATGGTGAGGGGCATCTTGTCTATCTGGAACGACTCTGAGTCTAGATCCCAGTAGTCTACTAGTATCTGCAGCAGTCTTGATTTGGCCCGTATATCACCAAGACACCAAAACTTGTAGAGCCCGCATGACCACAAAGCTTGTTGATCCATTAGATCTCCCCTTACTTCCCCTTCTACATCATTGTTCTCATGTTCTCTCCATTCTAGAACCATCCTAGACATAAAATTTGAGTTTGATCCATTAGAATACTTAAAAATCATTGAGCATGGCCGCATACGTGACTGTTTGCTAAACAACGACATATGTATGCAACTTTGAGGGCATTTGCCACGTATATCCAGCCCTATACGCAGAAAAATCCTCGATTTCTGCATGGGCCATGGCACGCATTAAAGATGGGCCTAGAATCCTAAATACACCATGGAAATTGATAAAATTTGCATCAAAATGAAAGAGTAGAGCATGGGTAAGTACCTGGAAAAAACGGTAGTGGATTCCGCCGGCTGGATCTCCTGGAATTCACTGTTGAAGTTCTCAGCTTAATTGGGTAAAAATTTCAAATGCTATATAATGTTTTGAATTTTTCACTATTTATAGAAATTTTTCAAATTTTTGAAAATTTTTACCCCCTTTTCTATAGTTTAGACCATTTCTAATCCTTTTGGACCATTTTTGGACTAATTTATGATGTAGAAGACCATTTTGAGAGTCGTTTCGACCGTTTCTTTGACCCGTTTGTGCCCGTTACAGGTATGATGTTTACACTGGCATATAGGTTAGGTTCACTCATGTTTGCATTTTACATGAACTTATGATCGTTTCATTATAGCTTTAGGTACGAACCCATTCTATTATGCCACAGAACCTTCTTGTTGTTTTAGAAGTGGCATGATGTGAATGGTAGAGCTTGACCTTACATGGGTACCCTAGTTAGTGCCTTATTTACATTTGGTGCCCATGCTGACATTTTGTCCCTTAGGGTGTGGGAGTTCGTTGTATAGTATTTCCATGACATTTCGCAAGAGCCGCATACTCCTCTTGATATTTTGCTGGCATGTTTCCCTCGGGATTCCCTTACATCAAGTTGTAATTGCATTATCATGAGCTTTTCCTGCCTTCTTGAGCCTTACGCCGGCTTCCCTGACTTTGAAGTTTCAGCCATATAGCCCGAGCTTGTCTCATGTCTAGCCATCCAGAGCCATCTTTTATATCCTTTGCATCTTGATTCCCTTTTTTACCAGGAGGGGAATTTCCCCTGAGTGTCACTATTCTACACATGTATCCTTGCATTGAGCATAGGTATGTTCCACTGCTTGGAACTAGTTTGTTTCCCTATATGACACTCGTCTCCTCCTAGTCCGTAACTATAAAGTAGTTTTATTCTTTTTCAATCTTTTTAAACATTTGAAAAAGTCCAAAAAAATTGAAAAAACCAAAAAGTTGGACAAGGAAAGATGTTATCACCTTTGAACAGAGCACTATATATCACATCCGTTGGTTGGGTTTATAGTTTGACTTTAGGAGTTGTACTCGTTTATCTGAGTTTATCTCCACCGACTGGTTAAGCTTCCAGTCCCTATGGAGCCTTTGTCGATGCCTCCTGTGTCGCAGAGATGTCCCAATTTTGTATATTGAGTCTATGCTACCTACATTCAGTCACCATTCACTGTTATGCTCTTGTTCGAAGGAATTTGAAACTTAAGTCAGCCATTCCTCAGTTATCTTGACTTTGCATGTTGTCCATTCTCAGTACAGTTACTGGTTCATGCACTTTATGATCGATTCCTTCCACATTATATAGCTTTGTTGAGTACCTCATGTTGGATGATGGGGGATGCCTTAATGCCCTCCTTCCATCAGATTTCATCCCATTGACCTCAGATCATTTATTCTAGGATTGGAATCTAGAGTCGTTTTTTAGTGCCTTGAGACTTGTAGTCATCAGGGGAAGGTTCTCTCGCCATCGACAGTTCTTTGGGAATACATCAATGTCCCCTGATCGATGGATTCTCTCAAGTGTTCGACCTCAACACATTTATTCACACTTTTTAGTTTGCACTCTAGTACCTTGATTCCCATTATCATTATCAGTTTGTGATCTCGCGTTTGTTAACAGTATACATCAATGACCGGTAATCAGACGATGGACTACTATGTTCGACCTCAACACCTCCATTCACATAGTAGGACTTGTACTCGTAGTGGTTTATGTAGAAGACCTTCTAGATTGGTGGCATCTCTTATATCCTACCTCATTGATTGTGCCAGTGTTCATGAGAGTTCATCTCTTGTGACTTGATTCCAGTATGTGTCAGACATTTCCATCTATTATGGAGATCTTGATCTGTTATATATCTTTAGCTTTCATGGAGATCATGATCTTGTGTATATCTTCATCATGGAGATTCTGATCTATGTATATTGTACGTAGCGATGACCACACATGTCATATTTTGTATCATGCTTATTCATGGCCATTGTACTCTTATGTATCTAGGACTGCTATATGTATTTGCAGTTGTATGCAGAGTTGTATCATTGTACTATGCTGATTAGGTGGCTGGTTTTCCATTTAGGATTCTTCATCACTCCACTTTTGGGATGGACTTATAGCGTATTTCGGCCATCGTATGACCCCTCTAACCTCACACATTAGGGGGCATCTGTTATAGTGGATTTTACCACATGAGGTGAATCACACTTGTATGGCCTTCCCCTGTCCCTCGGCAGAATCCTTAGACCCCTTCGACCATTTTTTGTCCTTTGATGTTTCCTAGACCATCCCTAAAAACATGTGAAAATTGCTATATGCGACTTTTAAACCCTTAATCACGTATATACACAGGTTTGACCTCTAAAACCGTGTACATCAGGATGTGTACAAAATCCAAATTCTTTTGGAGTTTTTCTTGACATGGATCTGACTCACTTGTCTCCTAGCCTTCCATATGCCTTGAAATCGCTCAGATTCGACCTTTCATTACCCCATTGAAAAGCTATATAAGGAACCCTTTGGATACATTAAAGGCATAAGAGAATTGAGAGCAAAGAAACTATAGTCCATTGTTGCTGGAACTTGTGCCTGAGTCTGCATACCTTTGTCCCTTTTAGCACTTTGGTGTTCTTCCCAAGCTTGCCCTTTTCTTGTGAGCTTGCTATCGAGAGATGGAGGATTGAGGTGGTGGAGGCCCAAGTGGGGGATTCAGTTTCTTCGATTCGCAAACATGCCGATAGAGGTTGTATTCATTGTAATCTCTGGTTTTATATTAATAGAAATATCTTTTCCTGTCCAATAATGTATGTTTGAATGAATTCCATGGATGACTTCAAATGCTTATATGTTGTTGATTGTATATATTAGAGTAGATATAACACCAATATATATAGTATGATTGTCTTGTTTACTTAAGGTTGAGGAAGTGATTCATCAATTCAAGATGAAGTTGGAAGCTCAACGAGGATCTACTTCAACCATCCAGAATAAGGTATGAGTTTTGATCATGTATTGTTAGATATTTGATTTCTCTTGCATATGGGAAAGGATTGATTTCTGGAGTCAAGCTGTTTGTTGTGGTACCCCAAGCCATAGGGATTTCTCTCTGTAACAGGATCCAATTTAGAAATCACACTGAAATCAATCCTTGGAAGAGGGAAGAGACAACACATGTCATTACACTCGTCTAGTACAGCTTGGTTGGATGTGATATATCCATGGTGAAACCTTGTCAATTATTTTCTCTTATCTTATCTCTTAATGTTTTATCCTTGGATCTAGTGTGAGATCGAGTCTTCCAATTAAAATTGATGTCATATACCGATGTATACATGCATGCTTGACTTGCTTGTTTTTTCAGTAAATATTTATCTACATAGCATTGATCTCTTTGAATATACTTGGTCTGTATGAATGTTTTTTCAATGAATATTTATCTACATAGCATTTATCTCTTTGAAGATATTTGGTGTGGAAAGACAACTGGTCCGAAACGATTGGTGTGGAAAGACAACTACAGAAATGATTGGTGCAGAAAGACAACTGCAGAAATCATGAATTTTTTTTTTGGAAATGTCACAAACCCGCATTCCGCAATCTGCATCTTACCTCAGATCAACGGTCATCAAAATGGCCGATGAAGATCAACAGTAGAGGAATCGTTGATGAGGAAACCGTGGTGCAGAAATACGATTTCAAGGGGGGAATCTATGTGCTAGATCGACAGACCAGAGAGACTCAAAATTAGATCATGGCCTGGATTGATTATGGAGAAGGATATTGCGGAAGCACCAGAAAACCTTAAATTGAGCTACAGAAATGAATTCTGAGCTGCATCCATATATCGTAAAGAATAATGTCCAACATGAAACTCATATATCGAAGGTGAATCCATTTTTTTGTTAGGGAAACATGTACAAATGAGCCTGCGATGAAGATAGCCCGGAGAGAGCTTGCACAGGAGGAAAAAAATCCCACAGGAGTGAGAAAAAGAGAAGCCCTAAGGTCTGAAGAGACAGTATTCCCGTTGATGGAGGAGAGGAATTCCACAGGCATTATTTGGACGAATCCTATGATCAGAGAAAAAGGGAGATTGTAGATCATAAGTGATCAAGAAGTTTTTAATTAATTGTTTAATTAAAAATCATTAATCACAGATTGTTGAAAAGGTCTGACTATCAGATTTGAAAGGGCATGATTGTGAAAGGGTATGTTTCCAGAATAAAGAGATGCATCCATAGCGAACATGAAGATACTTATATGCAGAAGTATGAGTGAGAGAAAGGGTCTCCGAGTCAGCTAGATCGATGTAGCCATAGCATAAGACAGAGACCAGTGGGTGTGATAGAGTAATGGAGGGAAAATAAATCTAACAAATTACAAAAAACATATTAGGGTGACATGATGGAGCTAGGGCATGAAACAGGCCTGCAGGGGGTTGTTTCTTCCTTCCAGTAGAAGCTGGTAAATAGGGTGTAGGAGAATCCTATCAGTCTTAGCTGACAAAATAGGGTGGCGTAGCATCCTTTCAATAGCAGTTGATAAATGAGGGGGTCGTAGCCTCCTTCTAGTGGTTGTTGGTAAATAGGGTGTTGTAACATCCTTTTAGTAGTAGTTGATAAACCATGGGCTCATATCCTCCTTCTAGTAGTTACTGGTAAATAGGGTGTAATACCATTCTTGTCTTTAGTAGCAAGAAAAACTATTTGTAAATAAAAATTTTGCAGTAATAGGATGTATTGGTGTTTTACCCTATTGGGCATCCACATTAAAATTGTGTTTTGTGTATTCTTGTTGTTATTTGTATTTAATGATAGATTTAAAAGGGGGTTAAATTAGTAAAAAGATAAACAATACGGATTCATCCCGCCCCTCTTAGCATTGACCAATAAACCAACAATTGGTATAAGAGCGGTTCCTTCACTACAGTTTAACAACTAGAAGGAAGATAACATTAAAACCATTATGGATCAACAAGAAGAGATTTACACAATAAATGGATCTCCAATAGAAGAAGGATAAATATTTTCGAGTACAAGAATGAAAAATTATCTGAAGGCATTGGGACATGATGTATGGAATTCAGTGAGCATTGATTACTTCCCACCAAAAAGGGTAAGGACTCCAACTCAAAATAAATCCAAGAAAAGTAACTTAATGGAAATGGCTTGAATCCTTGATGGATTACCTGATTATGTCAAAGAGAAGATAGGTGAATGTAACTCTGCAAAGGAATGTTGGGACAAGATAAAAGACCTCTATTCAATTGAGCAAAGAGTAGAAGGAAGACTTGTTAGTCTTGAGGATGTTAGTGAAGATGAAAAATTAAGTGAAGATAAAGGAAATTTATTTATAGGCACAACAAACTCAGATGAGGAATCAAAAGTGGAGAGAGAATCCCAATACATGATTGTTGTACATGAAATTGAAAAATGTAGGAAAAAGAACAAAGTCTTGAAAGAAAAATTGTCAAAATATCAAGAAGAGAAGAAGTCAAAACCCTCCAAAAAGAGCTACACTATTCAAGACAACAAGTGTTGGCTAGTATGGAAGAAGTCAAGAGCTTAAAACAAGAAGTTGTTGAATTCAAGGAAGAAGTAAAGAAGCTAAAAGATCAGTTGACTATTAGTGAGAAGTTCAAGGAAAGTATTGAAGCTCTTAATAAATTCCTTGGCTTACAAAGATCCCTCGAGGATAAAACAGGTCTTGGATATAATCATAAAGGATCGAGCTCCATCATTCATGAAAATGTTGAAAATGTTAAATGTTAACTTGATGCCTCCAAAGATACACCCAGGAAACAGAATAATCACAATGAAATGAAGTTCAGTTATCATAATTCTGCTCATCCTCCCAACATGAAAAATTTCACAAGACATGCAAAACAAGAGATTCATTACAAATAGAAAAACTAGAGATTCTCCAAACATACATTCTAGGGATATTTTCATTGTTGTCACAAGTTTGGTCATAAGGCTGATGATTGTAGAATCAAAGAAGAAGATGAATGAATGATAAGGAAAGAAGACACTAACATCTCTAATGAAAAATACTTATTTTCTTCATATGTCATAGTATTGGACACTTTCCAAAACATTGCAAGAATCTAGTACATGCAAGTCTTCCCAAAAAAATTAAAAAAAGGTATGGAAGATGAAAACCAAGGAAGAAAGAAATAAAAAACTACTAAGCAGAGTACCTCTTGGAAAAATATGTAGTAGAAAGGAAGACTCCAAAGATATAGAATAAATAAATATTTCAAACATCAATGAGGTCTCCAAAGATGACGATGAACATAATTATGCCACAGATAAAAAGGGAATCCACTATAAGGAAAAACAAGATGGATATGTAAAAGAATACATCGCTAAAAATGAAGGTGATGAAGAAGGATGTAGTGATGACGGTGGGATCCTTTCTTAAAAGATATCTCACGATTTAAAGAAAACCCTGAAAATAACATTAGAAGGGATCTTATACTCAGGGGGAGTTAAAGTCAATAAATTCCAATTGGTATCTAAGAAAAACTTCAATTGGTATCTAATGTTGAAGTATATTGAAAGCTATGTTCTTTAAAGATGATGGGTGATCAAGGTTGGTGTATGGATGTCATAAGAGAAAGTATGAAGTAATGTGAGAACAAAAAAATGTGAGAGTCATGAAGACCATAATGTCTATAATCAAATAGAAGATAAAGATTATTATGTTCAATTAGTATTTGAAGTCATGACACATAAAAATTATTGACAGTAGAAGAAAACTCAACTCCAAAAAAAAAAATTCAGTCTATTGATAAGGTAGCTGGATGAGTTCAGCATTAACAAAGGAAAAGGTTGATGTTATGATTCTTTGTATCTGAGATAATGAGACCAAAGAAACTATGTAATAAACTGGAGGAATCTTTTTGTTGAGGATATGAAGTTATGGTTCTTTGGACAGTTGATAATATAGATCTAAAATCCAAAAGAATCTAGCAATATATGCTAGGTTTTTATATGAAGATCTAAATGCACAGGCTTAAGGAATTCTGGTAAAAGAAAAATCCAATTAACTTATAGGAAGAATAGACCATTAGATATGGCATCAGGAACAAAGTTTTTTGTTTTTTTAAACATGTATCCTAGACAGAAAATGGAAGAGTGTGAAAAAAAACGTTGAGTCTAAACTCTGTCACAAAAGTGTTGACAAAGGAGAGGAAGTACAATGACAGGGGGAATCCATGGACCTATCAGTTAAGCTATCATGCAAGAACCTGGTGCAAGAAAAGAAGTGTTAAGATAAATGATAATACATTGATTAAATAACACGGTTCAGTTAACAAAGGGGAGTTATGATGATAGGGGGAGTTGTCAGAAAGTAGAAAGACGAGAAATCCTATATCAAAATAGGTACATCATTGGCATAAAAGGTTATCCTTTGTCATTGTTGTTAAAGGGGGAGAATTTTTAGAGGTTTCCATCAATGCCAAAGGGGGAGATTGTTGAGTATATAGTTTTCATTGATGTCAAAGGTGTTCACGAATGAAAAAGGAATAACCAGTGGATATGATGACAGAACAAACTTGATGAAAGACTAAGGTAGTGATGGCATGGAATGGCATAGTTGAGGATATGGCATGACACATATCATGACATCAAATATGATGGTGTCCTAATGATGACATGGAATATGATGGCAAGAAAAACTCAGTGAAAGACTAAGGTAGTGATGGCATGGCATGGCATAGTTGAGGATGTGGCATGACACATATGATGACATGGATTATGATGGTGTCCTAATGATGATATCATAAAAGTTCATTTATAACAAATGAAATGGACGAGATGGACATGGATGATAAGACAACATGAATGACTGATCTGAATAATTTCAAGATAGTGTCGACAGTATGATGTAAACAATGGTTATTGAAACAAAGAACAAAGGTCGAGTGGAAGTAGATATGCAGTGTGAATGAAAAAGTTGGTTAAACAAATGAAGAATGGAACTGTAGAAGAGTGAAATGAACAGGAGATAGAGTATATGTACCAATCAAAGAACATACAAACTATATCTGCGAGAGTATTTATAAATTCCTTATAATCATCAGCATGATGAAATTCTCTGTGTATATAAATATTCAAAACTGTTAGAAACAATCATAGAGGATTTTTGCAAAGACATCATGCAGATCTGCAAAGTCATGGTGAGATCTGCATTCGATTTAAAATCAATGGTTAGGAAGCATCCCACCCAAGATTCAATGGTTGAGGATCAATTTTGCAAAATATAGGCAAAAAGATAAAGTTCCGCAAAGGATTAAGATAGAACAACTTATATTAATCCAGCACTAGATGCGACGATTAAGGATCAGTTCTCCAACAATAAAGATTAGATGTCTTATATTATTTTCGCACTAGATCCCACAGTTAAGGATTAATTCCGACAATTAAGAAAAAAATCAAAAGTTCTGCAAAAAATCAAGATCAGACGGCTGTAATTAGTTCCGCTAAAAAGAGATCAATGGCACGGAAGAAAAATGAAGAAAGGGAATTTGGAAATATTGTTTAAAGATTCTATGAAATCACAATCCACAACCCACAATCTGGAAGATCGAAGGTCAGGAAAGACTCCGCAAAATATCGATGGTGCAGAAGGAAAATTGTGGAAAGAAGCTTGTGGAAAGGAGCTTCTGAAAAGAAGCTTGCGGAAAGGAGCTTGCGGAAAGAAGCTTGTGGAAAGGAGCTTGTCGAAAGGAGCTCGCGAAAATAATCTTGTGAAAAGTATATTGCGGAAAGGAGCTTGCGAAAGGTCGATATATGATTTGATGAAATGATATGTTTCAGTATCCCGTATCATGCATCCCACAATATGCATCTTATATCGGATCAATGGTCACAAAAAATCCTACAGGAGATCAATAGTGCAGAACAATTGGTGCAGAAAGACAACTACGGAAATCACGAAAAGACATTTTGGAGAAGTGACAAACCCGCATTCTACAATCTGCATCTTACCTCAGATCAACGGTCAGGAAAATGGCCGACGAAGATCAACGATGAGGAATTATTGATGAGGAACTTGTGGTGCGGAAATATAATTTCGAGGGGCAAATCTATGTGCTAGATCGCTAGACTAGAGAGAATCAAAATTTGATCAATGGCCTACATTGATTTTGGAGAGGGAGATTGTGAAAGCACCAGAAAACGTTAAGCTGAGCTACAGAAATGAATTTTGAGGTGCGTCCATAAATGGTAAAGAAGAATATCCAACATGAAATGCATAGATGGAAGGTGAAGCCCGTGTTTTGTGAGAGAAATGTGTACAGATGAGCCAACGATGAAGATAGCGTGGAGAGAGATCACATAGGAGGAAAAGAAGCCCACATGCATGAGAAAAAGAGAAGCCCTAAGGTATGAAGATAGAGTATTCCCGCTGATGGAGGAGAGAAAGTCCACAGGAATTGGTTTGATGAATCCTTAGATAAGAGAAGAAAGGAGATCGTAGATTAGAAGTGATCAAGAAGCTATTAATTAATTATTTAATTAAAAATCATTAATCATAGATTGTTGAAAAGGCGCGATTATCATATTTGAAAGGGCATGATTGTGAAAGGGTATGTTTCCAGAATAAAGAGATACATCCATAGGAAACATGAAGATACTTATACATAGAAGTATGAGTGAGAGAAAGGGTCTCCGGGTCACCTAGATCGATGTATCCATAGCATAAGACAGAGACCAGTGGGTGTGATAGAGCAATGGAGGGAAAATAAATCTAATAAATTATACAAAACATATTAGGGTGGTAGGGTGGAGCTAGGGCAAGCAAAGGGCCTGCAGGTGGTTGTTTCCTTCTGCTAGCAGAAGCTAGTAAATAGGGTGTAGGAGAATCTTGTTAGTTGTAGCTAACAAAATAGGGTGTCATAACATCCTTTCAGTAGCAGCTGATAAACCAGGGAGTCGTAGCCTCCTTCCCGTGGTTGGTGGTAAATAGGGTGCTATAGAATCCTTTCAGTATTAGCTGATAAACCAGGGGGGCGTAGCCTCCTTCTAGTAGTTGCTGGTAAATAGGGTGTAATACCATCCCAGTCTGTAGTAGTAGGAAAAACTATTTGTAAATAACAATTTTGCAGTAATAGGACGTACTGGTGGTTTACCTTATTGGGCTTCCATGTTAAAATCATTTTCTGTGTATTCTTGTTGTTATGTGTATTTAATGATAGATTTATAAAGTGGTTAAATTAGTAAAAATATAAATAATACTAATTCACCCCTTCCCCCATCTAAGTATTGACCAATAAACCAACAAGACTCAGTTGAGTCATTCATGGCTAGCTTAGTGGTTAACTAAGTGTGGCTAGTGTTGCTGACATTCAATTAAGCTACACCCATCCATGCAATTAGAATGACCTCTAGTGAATTTGATTTTTCTTAGCATTCATGCATTTTTGCATGACGTTGTATTGTATCATCGATTATATTATTGATTCTACAGAGCTGCAACCTTATATTGCAATACTGTTACATCATTTTCATGTCTAATTTGTCTTGAATCACTTGTGAGTCTATGATTTTTCCCAAGATTGTTGTGGCAGAATTAATACATAGAGTCATGAGGTAAAGCCTCCATTGTATGTCGGGTCAATAGTACCCCAATGAATATAATATAATAGTGTTTTGAGTCTTCTTAAATGAATTCGGTCGAGTCAGTTTAGTGGGGAAGGCTTGTTAGGGTAAAATTCAAATGAATTAAAGTGTATAAATAGAGGAGTTGTGTTCCTCATTACAACACAGACTCACTCAGTTGTGTAGAGGATAGGAGAGAGAGAAAGAGAGAGACACAAATCAGCAAGGAGGAGAATACCTATTTTGGGGTTTAATCTTATACATCTTATATAAAGGAAGTTTTGTTAGGTTTTCTTCCCCTTGAGGGTTTCCTAGGACAAATACCGTTTATATATTGTGATTGTGTTTTTTTTAGTGATTTCAATATGCTACTGTTGCGAATTTGGATTAAACACTAATAATATCTAGCTTAGCATATGAAATATTAACACTTTATAATCAAGCTAGATTGTAAATACTTAATATTTTGAATGATATTTAATAGAAGATCAGTTCAATATATTTATGAAATTTTATATATTGTCTTAAATATCCTAGTTTAAAAAATGTAATCACATAACATTGCTTTGAGATCAAGTTGAATTCTAGATACTTAATATTTTGATTTCAAAATTAACCTTTCTATTAAAAATTAAAAATTGATGTATGTAATATAATTTTTTTTCTCTAAATTTTATTGCTATTTAATAGAAGATCATAAATCATGAATATAATATATTTATGGACTTTTATTGAATGTTACACGGAATACTGTGTTCAACATTCAGAATGCTTTGCAAGTTTGGTGTATAAAAAAACAACACATCTATTCGTGGCAATTTTTATTCCACTAGGAATGATTATCACAACAAATTTGTAGTTTATAATTATTCATGCGTATCTTCGTGTGAGAGGGTATGCACAATTTACCCTCCAAAAAATCCATTATTGTGCATTTACTATTTTTGTGATCATAAAACCAGAACTCAATTTTATGTGTTATGTATTTTTGTGATCATATGACTATCTTCAAGGTTAGAACTTGATTAGCAGCAATTTTTTCTAATGAAAAGTGGTAAAACTTATCATAATTCCATTTTTAATTAGTAGTGAGACCACTTGGCTTGAAATGATTTAAGGAATATTTTTTTTGTTTTATTTTGTTTTATTTTAAGTGGTTAAATTCATCATAATTTAGTTGAAAATTAATAGTGAGACCACCATGAGATACTTCTACTCCTAGCAAATGTTTATGGGTTTTGGGCCATAAAGGTGAAGATCAATTATTAGTCAATTAGAAGCAATTTTAGGTCATACACTAAAATTACCTTTGTTGGACCTAAAGAGTTAGATTTCCACTCCTACCAAATGCTTATGTGTCTTGGGTCATTAGCATCTTTACTTTACTTAAAAATGAGGAAGACCAATTCTTAGCCACTTAAAAGGACTTTTAAATCGTACTTCAATACCAAAAGTACCAGTTCAATCCTCTATAGTATTCCATTTCAATCCTCCATAGTATTCCTTGATACTCATGATCTCTATCCATGTTCCCTCATAAATCTAAGTAAAAGTCATCTAATATCAAACATCCACCAAAATTTACTTAAATAGTACATAAAACCACCTCTCGGTTCGGGGGGAGGTCACGGGTTCGAGCCTTGAGTCCTCTAGGGTTAGGCCTTCTGCTAGGATGGCCGGCGGTTTACCGCCTCTACTATCCACGAATGTGGGGAAGTATTGTTGGGTTTCCCGTGGATCTTTCCATCTGAAAAAAGAAAAAACATAAAACCAAAATACAATATTCCATTATAATTTTACTTTTAACTAAAAAAATATATAAATCTCGTGAATATAAAAATATGTATTTTAATTTAAATTTTAAAAAAATTCAAAAATTTAAAATAAAATAGTAAAAATATAAAACTTTGCATGGTTTCAACTCTACTTCTCAAAATTCCATCTTTAAAAAAGTTCTCTTCATGAAAATAATCTTTTATCCTTAAAGATTGTCTTACAATGTTAGTGATGTGGTTTTGAAAAATTACAAGCCCAAGTATATTTCAAAACAATAACTAATTATAATATTGATGTTAAAAGCCTTTAGTGTTGTGGGAGCAATTCTAATGATTGTTGGGATTTAAATTGGATTGTCCAATTTCCGTCAAAATTACTATAGTCATAATCTACTGGATAGTCTAATTTATGTCACAAATTCCATAAAGATTGACAATTGAATGTTGTGTTGTTATTAAAGAGAATAAATCACCGATCTTATATTACAGAATCCGAGGAAAAACCACTGGATATTCTTTAGATCAATTGTGAAGTGATATTTGAAAAATGTACGATCAAATGTTCCACAATATAGACATGTCACACAAACAAACAATTAAAGGAAATAATCTTATTAGGGTAACCTTCATTGGCACATTATCCCCACATTACATCACATCATATCCCAACAAAATGGCACAAAGGAGTTCGCTTCATTCACTAGATTTTTTTAGTTGAAAAATGCACTTGCGTACCATAGCCTGATAAAGAGTTACACTCTAGATATCATTTCCAAAAACTCATGCATTCCAGGTAAAACTGTTTCATCCATCGCCACATGTCGAAGGCTCTAATATAAGTATATTACCTTAACGGTCATATGGTTAGAGGTTATTTATACATTGTGTAATATAGATGTACCATTTATTCCTATTTACTTCACTTATTTTTCTTACTATGTTATGAACAAATGAATCTGCCAATGAAATAAATGGGAAACAAGTATGAAACCTTGTCCCTAAATTTCGAAGACAAAGTGAAAGTTAAAACATTAGAGAACCATCAATTAAGTAGAACACATGAGAGTCTAATTGTTTTATTGAAAGTTTTTGGTAATCTTTAAACCATCTATTCATGGTTCTTGGTACAACTTTTGTGATTAACATAAGTCATTCTAGCTTTTAGTTGATATGGTTAATGGTAATCCTAAAACCATCTAGTTTTTTTGGTTAGTTAGTGGTAATCCTATTACCACCTCTTGATATCTTTGAAGTTTTATGGTCAACTTAAAACCATTAGTTTTTGGTCAACTTGAAACCATGCAACTTAGTAGAAGTCCTACTACTTCTACCTAGGTAAGAGAGATTTTCAGAAGCCATTAGTAGAAGCCATATTTAGTCATTACAGATTTTAATTGTCAGCGTGCTTAAGACATTAGCAGTTATTACAGATTTGAATGGACAGCATTAGTAAGACAAAACTAGGCAAACTTCAATCTTTGCTAACCAATAGCAATTTAAATAAATATATTTTTAAAAATAGTTTTTAATATAAACTCTAAATAACAATGTTACAAAGAAACATTAATCTCCACATTGTTGAAGTAATGTCCTCTACCTAATATATTTCTTGAAGTGATTTTTAATCTCTTAAAATGATTTTCTTTTTTATGCTGAAGACCTTGTTAATCTTTACATAAAGTTGGGCAAATGATCATGTTCACTTTAAGAAAATCAAATTAGTTAAAACATATAGAACTGGAGCCTGATTTATTTTCATTTGCTGTAGGTGAATCTAGTGAGGTTGAACTTTTCAACTTTATGGCAATTTCTGGGTGGTGATATGAATGAAAATGAACTTTTATTATTTTTAATAAAGATCGTGATTGAGAAAAGTTAATGGTTATATATGTTGGCAAGGAATATGGGTATTGGTTGAGAGAAGGTTGATCAATAGAAAGATTTTTAGTGAGATGACATGCATATCAACAAATCATAATAAAAAAATGATAAATGTTATACTTTGCATAATACATATAATCAGGTCTAAAATAGCATCTCAAATAACAGAGTAAGAGCGTCAACCATGTCATTTGGCAGACAGCTATTTTTCCACAACCGTTTGTCCGTTTTAAAAATAAATATAGCCAATAAAAACTATGGTTTGGTTTATTGCAGCTGAGCTTAACAAACATGTAAGTTCAAGTTATTCAATAGACTTAGCTGTTAGTTTGTTGGATGGCTTGAACATACATATTTGTTAAAGATAGTTGTTTATTAATAAGAACTCATATTAAATCTAATACAAAGATCCAGATTTTTTAAATCTAATACAAATTAATCTTATTAAATTAATCAATCAATTTAATTAATCAATCAATCAATTTAAGACTACCAACAATAACAACTGAGAAAGATGTCAAAACAATGAATCATTCGCCTGAATACCTACCTGAAGCAAGTCTCTTGTGGCTCACAGACAACGCTCTTGTGGCTCACAGACCCACTGTTGTCATGACCCTCAATCAACTCAATAAAAGAGAAAAAAAATATAATTTCCATTCATAAAACATTACCATTTTGTTTGAAAATAAAGGCTAAATTAAACGCTCGTGCTGTGCTTGAACCGACTGTCCAAAACATATTCAGTACATTGCATATTCTAAAAACGAAAGCCTTTTCACCGGCCAGAATGTAGGTTAGAGATGTGGTATAACATGTTCACTATCTCATGAAGAACTAATCACATCAAGGGCCTCCATGCAATTTCATGAAACGTAAACTTATGGACATCGTACAGCTCCTTCAGTAGATTACGAACCACAAGAAAACGGTAAGCAACCAATTGCAAAGCTTCCTTAAATGGTATTTCCAACTTGAATTGGTAAGTGGCCAAAAACAAACTCACATTAGCAAAACCCTTTGAATTCTCCAATCATATCCATAAATACATCTCCAGGAGACAAAACTCTTTCAGTCATGGAAAATATCGAAAGGGACTTTTGATGTTTTAACTGCTAAATAATAATAAAATAAAAGTTTCCAGTAATTAAAACACTCAGCGTCCCTTTGGATGTTTTCAAATTGGCTGAAAGAGTTTGATCTCCTGCCCGATATGTTTCTGGATATGGTTGGTGAACTCAAAGGGTTATGCTAATCATGTGGGTTTGTTCTTGGCCACTCGCACAATATTAAGCCGGAAATAATGATCAAGGAAGCTCTGCAACTTCAATCAACTTTTTCAATATATTACAAACCTCAATGGCAGGAAGTGTTAAAATAGAATATTTACTGAAACTTTATCATAGCAACATTCTCACATACAGCTATCAAATCAAGCAATCCTTAACTCATACCTCTTCATTCACATATAGGCCTCTCCCGACAATACAACTCTATTCATTCTCCTAGCATATGTTTGAAAGCTAAACCACTTGAGACATTTTAGGACAAAGTGACTCAACCCTTTAAATAGGCTTCATCACATGTTAAAACCATGGGATGATACAATGGGTTACCCTAAACCATGGGCACCTAAACAACCAACTAATAACCCTTTATTGACAAACCAAGATTATCTTAATTTTTTTTTACCGCATCAAAATTAACCTAACAAAGGGTAGGAAATAATAGACACGTAACTACTTCCCCTTTTTTTGGGAATGGTGAGGGATAGTAAATTTTTATTTACGTTAAAAACATATATATATATATATATATATATATATATATATGATGATGATGATGATGATGATGATGATTAACGTCCAGTGAAACCAACTTTGGTAAGGAGGATAATATTGCTCTACTTTAAAATCATGTTCATGTGCTCAAAAAGCTTTCCAAGAAGCTTTCCAACCTCACTATTTTTTTTGCAAGTTAGGAGGTTATAAAGGTTTGTGTTGTAACAAATACCATGAAACTAAGATCTAATGTGGGTGTAAGCAAGGCACTCTAAGAAGAGAAAGTGATTTCCATCCTCAGCCTCCTCGGACTCACACAGATAGTAAACCCTTTCCGCTCATTGAGCTTTAGGAACAAAGCAACACCCATGGAGTTTATGAGAGTTCATTCTAATCTTGGCTATATTAATTTCCGTGCATGAACTAGTTACTTCCCAGAGATACTTCTTATCTTCCAAGTTAGGATTAATTATCTCCTTATAGTATCTTAATTTTCTCTTAACTGCTAAATTTTTCTCACACCACAATTTCTCTTTAAACTTAGAAGTAATAATATTTTTGACATTGTCAATGTTCTGCAAAATGTCATTTTCATCATTTCCCCAATGGTTTAACAAAGCCATAGTATCTTTACACCAACCCCAGTTGAAGTGTAGTTGGCTTTGACTTGAATATAAAGTAATTTTGGGAAGTCTCTTGTTTCCTATGTTATTTATCTTATGCTTGTACATCACGTACCTAGTCATATCCATGCTTTTGATTGGGGAAAGACCCACTTCTATAAGGAGAATAGGATAATGAGTATTGCTTTTAATTTTAAGATTATAAGTTATAACTACTATAAATTAAAGATGTAGTCTAAATATTCTAAGTTTTCAACCCTTTTCAAGGATATTTATTTTCCTCAAAGTACGGTTGAAAATATTTAAAAAATCATACAATCACATATCACTATGAAGATTGCATAATTTTTGTGTCAAGGGAGTGTCTGAGGGCATTGATATGCCAATATCATTAGCATCATTGTGCTCAGTAACCTACCTTAACTTTATGCAGAAGCACAAAATATTTTATGGGATCTATACATGAAGACATTCATCTTTTTGGGGAGAGAGATCACCTAATGAAGGTTTTTTGCAAGTTTTTTAATGGGGGTTTTCATCCAGCAATGGATTCAAGCCAATCTTTAAGATAGCCTATTACCAACAATTTAAAAATAGTGGGAATTTTTGTGTGTGTGTGTGTGTGTGTTTTTGCTGGGTTTTTTACCGCCCATCAAAGGCATGTAGAGGAAGACAAGTGGAGGGTTGAGGAGAGTTGTTTTAGGGCCTTGGTCACATCACCCACATGTTGTTACTAGTCCTTTTTAAGGGGAGTTTCATCTAGGAGGGGGCTTGATCGAGTGTTTTCCATTCATCAAAATTGTCATAGGGTTCAATCAAACCCTGATGTTGAGGTGGTTTACGTGTCCTCGAGGTTGGTGTTGGTCGATGTGAATCAAATTGGTATAGGGGAGGGTTTTTCAAATAGCTTAGTCCATCGAAATCCTAAATCTTCTCCTGTTACTACTTTTAAGGAGGCTAGTTTTGGGTCTGGTCTATCCTCGGAAGGCTCTTTGCACGAAAACATTTACCATAATGGAGTAAGATATTTTCCCTCTGATTTATACGAAGGTTTCAAAGTGAGACTTAAGTAGAAGACTGAGAAGGTTAGAAAAGGTAAAGAGCTACGTGGCATGGGAAATGACGTAACATTGAATATGTTTCTTTATTTGCCATCAAATGATTTGGTGGGGAAACTAGAATTTGTTAAGTTGTCAAGGTTTAATATTTTAGAGTGCGTTGGAGAAAAGTGGAAGCCTCTTTTAAAGACATTGGTGAGTGTTGTGATGTTGATGAATGGATGAATTTGTTTCATTTTCTTGTCAAATGAAGATAGGAACATTATGGAGGAGAGATTTTGGATCATCGAGAGTGGTCCTCTTATTTTAACTTGATGGCATGTGGTTTTTAACCATTGGAAGGAAAAAACTAAAGAAGATAAATTTGTGGGTTTTATTACCCAGTTTCCTCATGTATTGCTGGTGTTTAGCATGTTTTATGGCTATTTCAAAATCCATAGGGTGTTTTATTCTTATTAAAGAGGAATAATTACTAGAAAATGATTATTCTGTCTCTAAAATGCTAGTGGAAGTTGACATATTGGAAGGGATTCAAGTTGAATTAGAGGTTGTCAGAGAGGGCAACACTTTTTCACAGAGGACTGATTATTGGAAGTTACCCTTTAGGTGTCCTAATTGGAAAGAGACAAGACATGTTAAATCAAACTGCTTCAACTCTTGTTTTGGATATGTGATTAAGGAGGATCTTTTTCCTTTGGAGGAAGATAATGATGTCATGGAATCAATACTAAATTTCCCATCCATTTGGATGTGAATTTGGCATCAGATTTTCTTGGTAAATTTTGCAATCAAATCCTTGTTTGTATAAAAGTTCTTTTCAGCTGATCTTATTTCAAATTCTCTACTTGCGAGAGGTTAGTCTTTCAAATTCTCTTCTTGCGAGAGGTCGGGATTTTTGGAAAGTGTTTTTTTTTGGGACAGGGTGTTCAAGTCATTCATCTTTTCCTAGTAAAGTTTCAAAGGTAAAGACTTGAAAAAGGGTTGTGTTCAGGGAGTAAATTGTTCCTTTAAGTGTTTTTTCATCTCCAAAAGAAAATGAAGGTTTGTGTTTAAATTAGTCATTGTCTTGTGTGGAGGATGTGAGAGAAAATATCGGTATGGAGGAAGAGTCAAATTTTTGTATTTAAGAAAAGAATTGAGATATTCCTTTTGAGAAGTATAGAGGTAAGGATGGGTTAGGTTAACACCCCTTATAGTCTAAAGGAGAGGGTTTGAATATAGAAATATCGCCATCCCCTTTGATGGATAATTGTAATTATTTTTCTCTGGAAGATTTTCCTACCCTCTTGTATTTAGTTTATCCAAAGTTGATTCGAAACTATTGTGTGGTGATTGATGGAAATATGGAGACTTGTTTTTTTCTATAAGATATATGAATGTCAGTGTTCAAAAGCAGTTTAGAAGAAAGAAAAGGAAATTGGAAGAAGATTTACAAAAGATTTTTTTTACTCCTAATATTATGTCCCTTTTCCAAATGGGTCTTGAGAAATCAAATGATAATGGGGCTCTTAGTAAGGATGTGGCCCTTGATGAGGTTATCCAATAAACCTAGTAGCTTTTAATACCAAAGGGGTTTGCAATTCACCTAAAACAGTTGCGTTAAGGATTCTTTTAGGTAGGATAAACCCCTTGGTGGTTTTTCATTAGGAAATGCTTGTGAATGAGTCTTCTACATGTGATTTATTATCAAAAATTAGGAAAATTTGGAAGTACTTTGCTATGGATTTTTTGGGTCTTTATGGGGGTATTATTATAGCTTGGGAACCTTCAGTTGTTGATTTTATATCTTTTCCTTGAGGAGGTTCTTTGATGGTGGAAGGAAATTTATTAGGATTTTAGTTTCCTATCAAAATTATTAATATTTATGACCCATATAATTACAAGAAAACCTTCTAGGAAATAATTAGAGATGCAGGTTTTCTTAATCACAAGGGACTCCTTCTTGGAGGTGACTTAAATTTAACTTTGGTTGATTCTAAAATTTAGGGAGATGGTTGATTGAATGATATGTTTCATGCATTTTTTACTTCTTTATTTGATCAAGCTGGACTGGTTGATATTGAGCCTTATATTTTGGGTTGAACTTAGACAAATTGTGGATCTAGTGGTGCTAGTATTGTTAATATATTGGATATATATTTTATGTTTAACGATGCTTGTGATTCTCTTGGTCGTTACATATCATGGTTAGTTTCTGCTGGTATTTTTAATCATAGAGCTATGGTTCTTGGATTAAAATGTGAGAATTCCTTCACTTATTTTCCTTTTAAATTTAAAAGGGTTTGATTGGAGGAAGCTTCTTTTTGAAATTTGGTTAAAGACAAGTGGAAGGATTTCTCCGACTCCTTGCAAATTACCCCTATGTTTTGTTTGTTATAATTTTATCAATTTAGACATTATTATCTTAGGATCTTATCTGAGAGAATAACATGCACGGCAATCAAACACAAGAGACAATAGACACAAATATTTTCCTTGGGGAAACCATAAAGGAGAAAACCCCACAACTTCCTCAGAGATAGAATAAGCACCAATGGCAGCAATAAAACCCAAAAGTAGTAAAACCCAAAGACATTAAGATGATCTCCCACAATTGTTCTCTCTCGTATCATAGCTCCTTTTCTCTCTCTCATGCGCTACAACTGAGTGTGAGTGACTGTGTGATAAATAGAGAGAATCGGTCTCTATTTATACTAATTTCTAACTTGACATTAACTCACCAGGGCTGACTTCTCTAGGATATTCTAATAACTCTAGTTCCCCACAGCTGCGGGGACTTTAACCCTTGATCAATAAGGAGGGTTACCCTATATGACTTTTCATGACTTTCTTACATTACTGATTATCCTAATAGGAACATCAGGGTATGACATGACTCAATTACATTACTGATACTTCCAGATAGGAACATTAGGGTACAACACATAAGATTACAAGTGAATACATTCTGATGTTACAAATACATCAACACTCCCTCTTAACTAGGAAGGTATTCTCTTGACACAATTCATCAACACAAGTCTTCTTCTCTGGATCAAGTCGAGATTATCATCAATGCTAGATCATCATTGGATTATCATCGAAACTAGATCATCACTGGATCATCATCAAATCTCGATCATCACTGGATCATCACTGGATCATCATCAACGTTGGATCATCACTAGATCACCATCATCATTGCTTCTTCTATCTTGATTAATTGGTGCTATCTCTAAATTCTACTCTTCATGTGAAATTCTACAAATCCAACCCTTTTTCATGCTAGTTGTAGGCCTAGCCTCCATGTAGGTCTTCATCTTCTTCAGCACTTATATCTGACCATGGGAGGAACACATCCAGCAACCATGTCAGAAAGACCCGCCCAACACTCACATATGACAATGGGAGGAACATATCCAACAACCATGCCAGAAAGGCCCAACACTCACATCTAACCATGGGAGGAACACATCCAACAACCATGTCAGAAAGGCTTTTCACTTATATCTAACCATGGGAGGAACACATCCAACAACCATGTCAGAAAGGCTCTACACTTACATCTAACCATGGAAGGAATGCATCCAACAACCATGTCAGAAAGGATCTGCACTTACATCTGGCCATGGGAGGAACACATCCAATAACCATTTCCGAAAGGATCTGCACTTACATCTAACCATGAGAGGAACACATCCAACAACCATGTCAGAAAGGCTCTACACTTACATCTAACCATGGGAGGAACACATCCAACAACCATGTCAGAAAAGCACACGGACTCATCACTTCCCCATGGAGGGAACCGCAATCTAGATAACACCAAGATTCTACCTAAAGTACTCAAAATTCACTTTGGCTAATGGTTTGGTCAACACATCAGCTATTTTCTCATCCGTCACAACATACTGGAGCTTCACTACTCCTCTCTGCACCATATCCCTGATATAGTGATATTTGATCTCAATATGCTTCAACTTGTCATGGAACACTGGGTTCTAAGATAACTTCACACAACTCTGGTTGTTGCAATATATACAAGTAGCATCCAACTTGAGATCAAATAAATCAGATAGTAGCTTCCTAAGCCACACTGCCTCACAACTAGCCAAACAAGCAGCGACATACTCTACTTCGACTATACTCAGTGCCACGCAGGATTGCTTCTTGCTAAACCAAGAGATCACACCTAATCCCATACTGAAGTGGCACCCCAAAGTGCTCTTCCTATCGATGGCACTTCCTTCCCAATCTGAATCCACATAACCTTCCAGTTTAATCTTCTGATTCACCTCATACTTGAGCCCATAATCAACAGTACCCTTTAGGTACCTCATAATATGCTTTGGAACAATTAGGTGAGCATGTCTCTGATCTATCATGAACTGGCTCGATGTGCACATAGCAAATCAAATGTATGGTCTTGTATTGGTCATGTACATCAAGGACCCAATCATCTGATGATACATCATAGAATTAACCGACTCTAATGAATAATCACTTAATAGCTTCAGGTTCAATGCCATAGGTGCGGTCATGGCCTTGCAATCTATCATTCCAAGCCTCTTCAGGATCTCTACTGCATACTTCCCTTGTACCATGGATATTCCATCTGCATCCTTCCACACATCCATGCCTAGAAAGTAATGCATCATACCGAAGTCCTTCATCTTGAACTTAGCAACACACTTCCTCTTCGTGTCTGCAATCATCCCATCTTCACCTGTTACAAACAGGTCATCTCCATATAGTAAGAGTATCACTGGGCTCTCTTCCTCAACCTTGTAGTAAAGGTTGGAATCTGCATTACTTTTGGTAAAGCCTAAACTAGTCACGAAGTTGTCAATTCTGTCGTACCATGTCTTAGGTTCCTGTTTCAAACCGTCCAGGGATTTCTTCAATTTGAACACATGAGTCTCCCTTTCATGTGTCTCAAAACCGACTGGCTGCTCCACATACACTTCCTCTTATACTACACCATTCAAGAAAGCTATCTTGACATCCATCTGGTGTATCTTCCATTTCATTACTGCAGCTAGAGCAAGTATTGATCTAATGTAAATGTATCTGGCTACAGGTGCAAAATTTTCTTCATAATATATTCCTTCTTTCTAGGAGAAGCCACGAGCCACAAACCTAGCTTTATATTTCTCTATGCTGCCATCTGCAACATGCTTGATCTTGTAGATCCACTTGAAAGTCACAACAAACTTCCCCTTTGGTCTTAGAACAACATCCTAGACATCATTCTTCATGATCAATTGGTACTCTTCGATAATAGCATCCTTTCACTCTATCTTTTCTGTCGCTTCTTCATAATTTGAAGGTTCTTTATCAATGATGTCACATAATAAGGCTACATAACTGAACCAGGACCTCGTTCTTTTCTTCTCTCTATGTATCTCTTCTGGAGCCCCATATCTTTTTGCACCTTGGATAGCTTCTCGTACCCATGCAGGTTTCCTTTTGTGAGGATTCTTCTCTTGGGGTGGATCTACAAGTTCTTAGGGTTCTTCTATTTCTCGATCTTCTTCTTGAGTTGCATCATTCATAGTTGTATCTCGAATCCTGGGTACTTCTGTTTCTTCAAGGTCTTTAACTGATCTCTTTCTGGATTTGTTGTAAGTTGAGTTTTCATCGAATGTTACATCTCTACTAATGTCGATATTCTTGAATCATGGGAAGTATATTCTGTAATCCTTTGAGATTTTTCTATATCCCATGTATATAACCTTCTTTCCTGAAGGATATAACTTTGTCCTCTTTTATTTTGGAATGTGTATGTACACTGGACATCCGAATATTCTGAGATGTTTGACATCTGGTTTCTTGCTGAAAAATACTTCTTTAGGTTTCTTGTTATTGAGTACTCTATGAGAAGTACAGTTCTGTACATACACAGCTGTCCTAGCAGCTTCTACCCATAGATGTGTAGGAATATCTTGATCATGAAGCATTTATTTTGATGCTTCCATGATCGTTCTATTCTTCCTTTCTGCAACCCCATTCTAATGTGGATTATATGGAGTGGCCAACTCCCTCTTAATCCCTCAATCTCTACATAATTCCTTGAATTCATTTGATGTGAATTCTCCACCATTATCTAATTGAAAGGTCTTGATTTTATTTATTGTGTGGTTCTCGATCAAGACTTTGAATTCCTTGAAATTATTAAATAATTCATCTTTGTTTTTCATAAATTATATCCATGTATTCCCAGAAAAATCATCAATGAAAGAAACATAGTATACATACCCTCTTAGAGAACGGGATGACATTGGAACACATACATCGGAGTGGATGATTTCCAAGATTCATTTTTCCTTTCTCTGGCTACTTGGAAATGTCTTCTTTGTGTTCTTTCCTTTCGCACATCCTTTGCATACACCTTCATGTTTTTCCTGTATTTCTGGAATACCTTCAACAGCTTTGCTTGCAAATGGCAGTGCCCTATAGTGCACATGTGCAAGCCTTATGTGCCAAAGTTCATTTGGCTCTACTAAGTCATGGACCAAAGCTTGTTCTATTTTCCCTTCAATTTATATAGTCCTCCCTCTTGTTCTCCAATCACTACTGCATCATCTATAGTCTTTCCTTTTGGCCACATAAGGACTTGGCCATATATGAATGCAACCCTCATGCCTTTTGCATCTAAAGAAAATATAGAGAGAAGATTCTTCTTTAGTGTCATAACCCCAAATTTTCATAAAAATTTAAAATTTTTAAGATTACATAAAATGTTCGATTACGCAGTTTACTAACTACTAGTAGTTAGCGGAAAATGAAATAGTCTAACGTTTAGTATTAATCAGTTTCATATTACGATAACTAATAGAGCTTTCATTTTCATAATGTATATAAGATTGACCTGCATTCAAATTTCTTTTAGTTTTACTAATAAGTTTACTTTTTGGCAAGTATCTGAAATCTATCTTTGAAAACATGGGCATACTTAGCATTTATGCTAACACAGACGGGTTGTTGGTTCTTACAGATTTAATAGGTAATGATCGATCAAGTAGGAGTTTAATTCATAAAGTAGCAAGAAGTATATCTTTTGCATGTTAAAATGCTAGTAAATAACTAATTATTTAAAAGCAATCTCTGATGAGGTAAAGTAACTATCTTTTATTTATGAAAGTATTTCTATCAAATTTGAATGTAATATTTCCAATAGAGTAAAAGTTTTCTACTTCGTCTCTATTTTACTAGTCATGGAATTTATCAACCTATAGCTTGTATGTGAAATTACTAATCCTCAAGTTATGAACTTTAGTACTTCAATCATTGCTTGCTGCATGAATTATTGTAACTATGTACAATACCACCTTACTTTATAATGTGCCAATATCAATGTTACTTGCATCCTGTAGAAATATTCTATCTGGAAATTTCCATGACATTGTAAATTAGGTTCTTATAACTAAATACAGTGCCTTAAAAATAGAATACTTCCTACCACCATTTTTATAAATTTTAAATCATATGTAAGCATGGTTTATACCATAGGAAAATTATTATTACCAAGATGCCTCACTCAAAATAACAGTGTAGAGTATTATAACTACTATGGTAGATTTGTCTACCTATAACTTCTATTCTAAGGTCTATATCAATGAGACATCAATACAAAAACTCCTATATTCTATTACAACCAATTACACACTATTGATTTTGTAACTAATAATATGGTTCATTAATATAGTCATTAGCAAGTCGATCATACAAAACATTATTTGTAAAGGGTTACACTAAGGTTGATCCTTTACATTGTTTATTGTCATTTTTAAAAACTCTTTTACTCTATAGTCAAATGACATATGATAGTTACTAGCAATTCTACTAACTTTAAACCATCGATTGCAAAATAATATGGTTTAAGCTTCAATAATATGTAAATATTTGAAGTTGTTTTGCATAGTATCAAATGAATTGTTAATGGAATAGTTTATGATATGGTCGACCTTGGGATATTACCAAGGTAAGGTTCTCATGACCCTACTCTATGGTCAACGACAAGAATCATTGTCAATCATATATTACAGACCTTGATACTATTGAATAAAGTTTATGTTTCCATTTATGAACAGATATATCCATTCCAATAGTTGATTGCATAATTGTTTACTAAATATTGCAACAATAATTTGATCATTGAATGCAGATGGACTATAGACTTTGACCCTTGCATGGTTAAAATATTTCGAGGGCATGTGGTCACCTCTTGTCCATGCATTGGTGACTTAAAAATACTTGGAAACCCTATTTACTTGTCATTTTCCTTCGAGGTTTTCGCTGGCCTACGGGCTGCTCTCTGTAGTTTCCATGGCAGCCATGAGAGGCTGTTCCTCTATTTGCTTGCTCCAAATCTTTTGTTTGATGTTGCTATAGTTTCCAAAACTGAGTCTTTGATTTAAAACCTTCGTGGTTGTGAACCTTACAACACGATTGGTTACTTGTTTTTGTGTTTGACTCTTAGCCTGTCCATAGCTCAGTCCTGTTCTTCTCGTGGCCTGTCACGACTTTGTGAAGCTTAAGCTCCTTTGTCACTATTTTTAATCCATAGTCGGCATAGGGTTTGAAAACTCTTGTGTGTACATTGCGAAGCTAGTGACAGCTTCTTCGTTGCTCTACAAGTCTTCTACTTACAGGTAAATACAACTCAAATCTTAGTATGAGTAAATCCTTTGTTTATTTAATAACACGGTTAGGGTTTAAGCAGTTAGAAGTTGAGTATTATACTGATTTTCGATAATGTGCTAAACGTAGGAACCCATGACAGCTCCAAGCTTTGGTGAAAATAAAACAATGGCCAGCTTCAGTGGACTCATGGCCCAACTGGTAAGCCCTAAGTTCAAAATGGGTTTTACCCTACTTGCAATGAGGGTTGTTGAAGGAGATAATACAATGCTTGGAAGCCTGTCTTGGTTTCTTGTTAGTGAAGAGATTTTAATATGATGTTTACTTCAGTTTTTACATGCAAACCCTTGTTGTTATGCTCGGTAGTACCGGCCTTCGAGCCGTGTTATGTATTTGGTTTTTAATTTAGGATTCAGCCTTATGGCTTGACATTGTATTACAGTCAGTTTAATACTTAAATATTTTGTTGAAATTGAGCCCTGTCTCGCGTTGTTATAGTTTCACTTAACCTGTAAATAATGATACTATGAAATAGGGTTTTCTCCTTCTTCAACTATCAATGAAGAAATTTACTATTTAGGATATCTTCTGTAATTAAATATTGTTAATATGAAGACTTTAGCTTAGTCGTAATGTAAAATTTATAATTTTATAGTTACTTGTCTAGAATATAATAGCTAGGCTTTACTGGAAATGAAACCCTTGTCTAAATGTGTTCTTCAATTAATTATTACTTAGCCTCTGCTTCTTGTTACTTCGGTTTGGCTATTACAGGTGTGTGGTGGTTTATTAACCTGTTAACTGTAAACTTATCTTGCTTGTTTATAAAAGATATTTGTCTTAAGAAAATACTGTTAACAGTCTAAAGTATGCATTGTAATCTTCTTGTAAAGTTTATTTACATAGTTATCAATGTAAATGGATTAAAACTTAAATAAATTAATTTATAACAGATAAATTAAATGTTAGGGTTTCGACCCTCACATTTTTCCTTCACAAGTTATAAGCCTATTTGTTTAAATTAATTAGTTCCTAATTATGCAATTCTTAGTTTTATTTAGTTTAATATTTATATTTACATATATTCCATTTACTATTCTGTAGATTATAGTTATTCGGAAACTCTGTAAGAATAGATGGTTAACCTTGGAACTTTGTTTATTTTTCGTAAATAAAGGGTTTTTTTTTAAATATAACCCTAATATGGTTTATATTAAGTAATAGCTTAAGATTTAGTTAATAGTTTTTAAAAGATAAGCTGGTTGGTTAAAAACTAGTTTATATACTTAGCTGTTGATTTCTATAAACTCTTATTTATATTAGTATCTCATTACTGTAACTCTAGTGTAGTTACTATTTCTTTTCCTGCATTTTATTTAGTTATACTAAGTAAATACAACAAACACAAATGAACCATAATATTGTTTTCCTAATATTTAAAACATTGAAATAAATTTACTCTGTTATCTACAGATACAAGATCCTATCTCCTATTTTCATTCTCTTAAAAATCCTTTCATCCACCTAAAACATTCTAACTGTGCTAGAGTACGACTTGGTTTCTAGGTGGGGGAAAACACAGTGTAGAAATTTATTTTCAATCTATTTCATTAATTCTCTAAACCAATATCATTTCTATAACAATCTAATAAAAATAGTAAATCTAGCATTTCATAAACTCTGAACTTTTTAACATTCACATAGCAGTCAAACTAATATTTATTTAACTAACACAGTAAAATAAAATAACATAGAACCTGTTGAGGACATACAACAACAGCTTTAGGAGGTTGTTCCTCCCTACCAATCTCCTGGAGAGTGCTCAAACAATGCTTCCTCGGGACCCCCGATCCTGTTCCTGGTCTTCTTGGCTGAGAACTAGTGGAGAATGCAAACAGTAGAACCCTTTATCAACTGACTAGTTCAATACCTCAGTAAAACACTCTACTCTTAGCAGTATAATCTTCAACTTAAAAGCTACACTAGATTAATCAGCAGTTATCCCCTAAAACACTTTCCAAATTTCCCTTCCATTTAATTTCTCTGAAGTACATTCATTCAACCTAAATGATAACTTCTCTAGAATGAGCAGCCTCAGCTCTCTTCAATGGGAATTTTTATAAAGATTGCCTAGGTATTTTGGGTCAAGTTTCATTAATTGAGCCACCTGCTCTGATTCCACTTTCTTGGGGAATCATGACCACAAATGTAGGGAGGTTGCCACCTACAAGAGTTGGAAGTGGTTTGAGGATGCTGCCACATGACAGTTTGCTCTCCACCCAGTCTCCTCCACCAATTTGACCAGTGAACACTCTTTTAACAGCTCTCCTAATTTGTTGTCTCCTCCTTTATTTATTTATAATTAAAATATTCAGAATTTACATTAAATATCCTTGACCCTACTGAGTCATCAATTACAACTTAGCATAAAATTTAACATATTGTCCTCAAATAATATAAAATTGTTTTTGCAAAATTGGGGTATGTGACATTTAGCCCTGGTACAAACAAGACATCCTTCATCTTCATAGACTTCCCAGAGTCTAGCTTGTAGGAGGATTCACCACTACCTTTTATAGGATACTGGTAGTCATCCCCAAGTTTTGCCTTGTGCGGTGATTCATGTTCAGATAGTTTCAAAAAAGATTCCTTGAATCCTGTCATGTATTTGGAAGCCCCACTGTCTGTAAGCCAATCATTGCTTCAATGTGAGACAGTTCCCATGAGAGAAGAGATTAAAATATATTCTTCATCACTTGAAGAATCATCACTTTCTTGTTTGATTCTCTTCTTGAGAGGCTCATCATCCTCTGCAGTATGAGCATGATGTCTTTTCTTGTTTCCCTTCTTCTTGTGAGAGCCATTTTTGTTTCTAGGAAAATCTCTGGCAAAGTGTCCTCTTTCATCACATGTATAGCATCTGAATTTAGGTATATTTCTGTTAGATCTTCTAGGGTTATCTTTCTTGTGGGAGTGCTTACCTTTGTGATAGTCTGTTTTGGTTTTCTTGGATTGTACTGTGAGAGCCTGATCTTCACTTCCCATCTTTTCTTCCTGGGCTATTATTCGAGCTTCTTCTTATGATAATTATTCCCATGTCCTACTAAACTTGACTAGCTTCTTTCTTGCACAAATCCCTTGAATGAAAGAGTCGCATTCCCTAGGGAGACCATTCAAGGTGGTCATCACAATTTCTGCATTCTCTACTTCTTCATCTACTGCTTCAAGCTATTCTTTGATCTAGGAGACCCTTGTAAAGTATGAATGTATGGTCTTTGCATTCTGAATCTTTACATTCTTCAACTGGTTCCTCAAATTCATATTCTGATTTATGTTCTTTCCTTCAAACACCTTGGTCAGGGCATCAAACATTGCTTTAGGTGTCTTTAGGGAGGACACCTGTGGTATGAGGTGATCCTTTATTGAATCAGCAATAATACTCTTAGACATGACCAATTTCATTTTGTGTAAGGCCTTAGCCTCATCTCCCTCTGGAACTAGAACCTCTTCACTGATGTAAGAGTCTAACTCATTTTCTCGCAGGACCAGGGAGATCCTATACTTCCAAGCTCATAAGTTGTTAGCTCCCTCAAGATTTTCATCAATCTTGGTGTGATGAGACATCTTAATAGAGAAACTCAAATGGAAATACAAAACATTTAGATCTTACCAATTTGAGAAGCTGAAAAATTGGATCTGGAGCTGATCTTCTATAGTGTTCGTTTTCTAGTTCTAGGCAAACTAGGGTTTGACTTTCCCAGAGTTCTACCCAACCAAAAATCTCAAATTTTTTCTCTAAACTTCAATTTTTAGGAGGAGAGTAATCCTAGCCTAGGCTCACTCAAAAAAATTTCTTTAGTGAAAATCCCTAATTTCCCGATGCAATTGTAGATCAAAAACTAAAAGTGCTCAGAATCAGATTCTACTTCGAAAGAAAGATGCGCCCTTCAATGGAGGTTCAACCTAGCCTCCTTTTGTTGATGGATTGTGGAGAGAGACCCAAAAAGTAAGAATCCCAGCGTCCATATATGCATAGTGTCTTCTTCTCAGGTTATCTCTAATATCATGTTATATTTTTATCAATTTAGACAATATTATCTTAGGATCTTATCTGAGAGAATAACATGCACAGTAACCAAATACAAGAGACAATAGACACAAATATTTTCCTTGGGGAAACCATAAATGAGAAAAACCCGCAAATTCCTCAGAGATGGAATATGCACCAATGGCAGCAGTAAAACCCAAAGACAGTAAGATTGTCTCTGACACCTATTCTCTCTCTTATCCCAGCTCCTTCTCTCTCACTTATGCACTACAACTGAGTGTGAGTGACTATGTGATAAATAGAGAGACTCACTCTCTATTTATAATAATTTTCAACTTGACAATAACTCACCAGGGCCGACTTCTCGAGGAGAGTCTAATAACCCTATTACCCCACAACTGCAGGGACTTTAACCCTTGATCAATAAGGATGGTTTCCCTCTATGACTTTACATGACTTGTTTACATTACTAATTCTCCATATAGGAACATCATGGTATGACGTGACTCAATTACATTACTGATACTTCTCGATAGGAACATCAGGGTACAATTAATAAGATATACAAGTGAATACATTCCAAAGTTACAAATACATCAACAATGTTTCTTGAGAAAGATTTATCTTCTTAGCATGGAGGTAAAGAGATGGGAAAAGGATAAGAAAAAGTAATTCATGGAGATGTTGGAAATGATTGATGGGAAAATTGATAGTTTAGAGGACCAACTAGTGGAGGACTATTTTTCCCCATCCAAAAAAATAGATTGGTTGATCTTCATGCTAAAATGGGAATATATTTTTTCAAATGGAATACCTGGAGATTAAATATTCATGGAGTGTAGCTTGAGGATAGAGATATTAACAAAAAAAAATTCGATAAGTTCCCCAACCATATAAGAATTACAAACTTGATATGGGAAGTAAAGAATCAAATTCATTCATTTATTAGTTATCAAAGATCAATCAAGGATTAAATTGTGATTTGTGTTAAAAATATTTACAGTTAGGATCAACGGAATAATTTAGAGAAACAATTAAACTATAAATAATTTTCCTAAATTTTTCAATGAGGAAGAAGGTTTAAAGGTGGGTTTGGAGGTGAGTGCTAAAGAAGTTAAAAATGTTTTATCTGATTTTATCAGTGACAAGAGTCCTCGTCTTGGAGGTTGTGCGTTGGAGTTCTATTTACACTTTTTTTATTTGTTGGGGGAAGAGCTTAGTCTTTTTGTGAATGAATCTAGAAGATCATGGAAGATACCTTTCAGTCTGAATTCGAACTTCTTATTTCGCAATTCGAAGAAGAATGGGCCTGAAACTATTAGTGAATATAGGCCCGTCTCCTTGCGTAATGTTAATGTTTTGAGCAATAATGGATATGCTTGAAATTTAAAACTTTAATCAACTATATGTTGAGGACTTGTAATAATTAACAATTCAATCACACACAATAATTAATCCACAACAAAATATGTACCATGGGGAAAATCCTCATAACAAAGAGGATGAAAAAACCCAACAATTATTCAGAGCGTAATAAACGGATTGCACAGAATGAATTTTATAACATAAGAATATTTCCTGATAAGAGAGAATATGAAGCAATAGAGAAGATAGAACCATTGAATCAACTGTATTGAAATTTCCATATTCCTAGCATATTAATAACAAACCATAATTATTTCCATGCAAATCCTAGTGAATGCTTGCATGAGAATTATCCACCCATGCATTACAATTTTGAATTGCCTTTTTGGAATAATCAAATTGTGCATTGAATATTCATCATTCACATTTAATTTGCAATACCTTCAATCATGGATATTAACAGATAGTTAACTAACATTAGAGTGAACTGAATCTCTAATTGTATACTAATCACTTAGTTAATAGTATAACATAAGTGTCATAGTGCAATAATTCAAGTGTCCCATGCAACACACTTTCTTAACTGAAGTGTCGTCCTTTTATTAACTTATGTATCCTTTGTTAGTCTAACTAAAGTGTAAACAATTTAGTTGTTGGAGTATCGGTACAACCACATGGTATAACCACTGCACCAATGGGAATATAAAAATGTGGCGTAACCACCACCCTTGATGATAGGGCCTTGTTCTTGGTTTCAAATTTTCATCAACATCTACATGTTTTGGTGTAACAAAAAACCTTACATGGTATCAGATTTTAGCTATTAGGTTCAATTCCCTCAAGCTACCCTGGAGGGGAGTGTTGGAGTACCGGTACAATCGCATGGTATAACTATCACACCTCTAGGAATATAAAAATGTGGGGTAACCTACGCTCCTAATGATAGGGCCTTGTGTTTGGCTTCAAATGTTCATCAACATATGTAGGTTTTGGTGTAACATAAAACCTTACATTAGTTAACTAGTCCATAATTATTTATTGACGTAGTCAACCATTATTAACTCAATCTTGTTGATTGGTGAACACTGATATCTTCTTTACTTAATTGAATATTGATCCTTGATTGATTCCCCTAAATGGAACATCCTCTAGGAAGCATTATATGTCACCTAAATTGATGACTTACAAAGATTAGAGGGTTTTAACAGTCCTCGAGTGGTAGCTATAAAAAAATATGTAACAATCCGATTTCAAAAATCTTGAGAGAAGTCAAGCGGAAGCTATAAAAAATCAGCAACAATCCAATTTCAAAAATCTTGAGAGAATTCAAGAAGGCCATCAATGGATCTTGTCTTGATGATAGAACAAAGAATCTCCTCATGCTGGCAGGATAAATCACCCCAAGAATTTATGGTTTACCCAAAATTCACAAATAATGGGTTCCCCTAAGACCAATCATTAATACAATTGGTTCCCAAACTTATGGGCTCGCAAAATTTGTAGCAAAACAGTTAGGTCCACTTGTTGGACACACGCAGTCCTTCATTAAAGGCTCCAGATATTTTGCTGAACTAATTTCAGAGGAGACAATTAATCCCAATGACATCATGGTTAGCTTTGATGTTGTGAGTCTATTTACCAAGATCCCCTTGAATGAGGCTATTGAAGTCATTCATGATGTCACTGACCCAGAGACAGCTAAATTTGTATAAGCTTGTATCTGCTCCACGTTCTTCGGCTTCCAAGATAAATTCTACGAACAAACCAGTGGGGTAGCAATGGGGTCTCCCCTCTCACCTATCGTCGCCAATATTTTCATGGAGAAATTTGAAAAGAAGGCCCTTGAAGCCTATGCCTTGAAACTTAAATTGTGGAAAATATATGTCGATGAAACTAATGTCCTTTGGCCCCATGGAGAACGAGAACTTACTAGATTCTTGGAGCATCTCAACAGCCAATCAGTTGACATTAAATTCACCATGGAAGTTGAAGAGAATGAGAGAATCCCCTTCCTTGATGTCTTAATATGCAAGAAACTAGATGGTTCTTTGGGACATTAGGTCTTGAAAAAGAAAACCCACACCAATAGTTATCTTGATGCATATTCTCATCATCATCCTGCTCAGAAGCTATGGATCATGAACACCCTAGCAACAAGAGCAGTTAGAATTTGTGAGGATGAACATCTTAAAGAAGAGCAAGATAACCTAGCTAAAATATTTAAGAGCATCGGTTCTAGGAAGAGTGACATCAGGAGATCTATTAGGAACCCCTTAGGTAACCCAAAATACCCCCACCAACGTAATGACAAAAAGAGGGCCTATATCCCTTACATTCAAGGCATCAACGATAGGGTTTCCAAAATCCTAATAAAGAAGGAGATCCTTACAGCATTCAAACCTCTAGAAACCATAAGGCAGAAAATGAGGACAGTCAAAGACAAGATTGATGAACATCAACAAAAAGGGGTCTATAAGGTTAAATTTTCATGTGGCCTTAGCTACATTGGTGAAATTAGTTGGTCTCTCAAGCTTAGAATGAAAGAACATGGGGCAGACATCTACACCTATAATGTCCTAAGTCTAGTGTGCAGAACTGAACACTTTAATTCTGTAATTTTACTTAAGCAATTCTGAAATTTTAATTGGTTCACATAGATCATTCTCGGATTGGGAAAAACAAGGGTTTCTTTTGGGAAATTTTGAAAAGGACAAGAGTGATCAGTGGGAAAAAAATAGAGATATTTCAGACATGTATTTTCATCTCCCCTAACACATTTAGATCTGGTTCCATTTAGGGTTCAGAGTCCGCACTGCGGAAACATACTACCACGCTTCTGGGAAGCCAAACCGTGAAACTAAGGAGGGTAGTTCGGTTTGTTTTAACTAGGGGATTATGGAAACTTTAAAAGGGTTGTTCCAGCCTTAATATAGCATAAATTTTTTTTATATAGCTTTCAAAGATTCTGGAAGGTTCTAAGAAGTTTTGGATGAATTTGGGGTTTTACGGTAGTTTTGGCCAAGGAAAACCTTACGCATAGGAGGATCCAAAAATGTGGTACATTTCCAAATAAAAATGGTTTTGGAGTTGTATATGGGAAGGTGGGATTTTTAGTGACCCGTAGGAACTAACAGATCCCATATTGAGTGAACAGAAATGGTTTTACATCAATTTTACCAAAACGCGTTATTAAAAGCTAGTAATCTAGCTAGGGTCTAAAAAAAACAGTTAAATCATCTCAAATGCATTTTTGTAAAACATGAGAACTATAACAGGGGTAAATATTGGTTCATTTAATATGTAAACTCCCTTAAATCACTTTCCCAACCTGGCATATTCCTTATAGCACTCATTTTTATTCAATTTCCTCTATACATTGCTAAAATAGGCCTTTTGGGAAAAAATGAAAACAAGAATCTTTATGGGAAGAGATGTTTCAACCTAATACATGTAATTTTTAGAATATTATGAACCTATAGATCATAAATTACATCATTGAATGACCATTACAAGGATGCTCCAAAAACAAGGGGTAGGATGCCCGGATCATGACTAGAAAGGGCTGTGAGCATAAGTGAAGCTAGGGATTCACTGGATATTGACCTGAAATTGATGGAGGCTGCAAATAACTCTGTAAATCCTTCAATTCTTGCAATGTAGTTCTCCACACCTGCAATGGAATAAAAGGGGATGGAAGGAGAGGGGAATGGAAGGTCGGGGCTCATCTCCCAGTGGTCTAAGAAACACCACTCAGAAGTAATGCTCACATAAGCATTCAGAAATCAAATCATCACCCAAGATGAAGCAATGGGTTTGAATTTATATTTTATAGACTTATGGATGACCTGCTTAGTAATTTGATGCCAATGGTGACCTGTGCGAAGAAGTCAACCCCATGGATGACCTAACCCTAGCCACAAAAGTACCCCCTTTGGGAAATTTGTTGGGCAATAGGGCAGACCCGGGTTTTGTACCTTTTTCTTCGCACCAACAAAAGACCCACAGTGTTGGCCCTTTCGGTAACAACTTGCGTGCAGGTTGCAGTCTCACCTGAAATAGCTATGGGGTGCTGCAGAATCAGGTTTCTGGAAGCAGAAGAGGGATATTACTGTACCTTTAGTCTTTAACAGTCTATAACCAATTAAAACAGAGCTTTGACATAAATATAACTTCGCATATAGATAAACACACAGTGACTTGCTTAACCCTTTGCTGGGAATTCACAACGAAGCTATTTATTATCAGTGATCTTATTTATCAGATGTATACAGTTATTAATGCATAAAAGACAAACAGAAATAGAAATAGCACAAGAACCACAACACCAGATATAACGTGGTTCACCCCCAGTGTAGGGGTTACGTCCACAGAACCGTGTTTTATTCAACTTGCTACAAAATCATAGTTCTGATCTACGCACTCAGCTGCAGATCCCTTCAAGTTCTTAAAATTCGTGCACACAGCAGCAGGCCTCTGCACACATAGCTGCAGATCTTCTAATCACTTACAAAACCCTCTGCGCACACAGCTACAGATCTTCTAATCACTTACAAAACCCTCTGCGCACACAGCTGCAGAGGTCATCCATGCACACAGCTGGGACTTAACCTTCTTCTTAAAAAATAGCCTTCGCTTTTCCTTCTTCTTCTCTTACATCAAAAACCTAACCTGACTTATTTATAAGAGTGCCTATTTATACATAGCACTATTACAAAACCATGGACTTAAACCATGGGCACCCCAAACCCTAAACCCTGGCCTTACGCCATGGGTTAATTACAAAAAGAGGGCTTTGACTTAACCCCGACACCCCTAAGACTAATTTGAGTCATAACTCCGCTTACAAACTCCTTTAAGCTTGCGAAGTTACCTACCTTAAGGACCGTTACGGTACGCGCCCCAACAGGATCCTAAGACTCACCAGTGTCCCGTCCCGGGACACTCTGTGGTTCTTCTGGTAGACGAACTTTATCAACAAGGATAGCATACTGCTTGTTAAGACCATGGATGATACTGTCGACAGCTTGCTCCTTTTCCACCAACTCCTGCAGTACCTCGGCTGATGTTTCGGTGGCCCTTTGCTGTGCAAATGCATCATATTCCTTCAGGACTTTAAGTTGGGTGTCCGCAGTAGTGCTCAACTCAAATGCTTCAATAATAAGTGGCTGCATAGCATTTTCCACTTCTGTTGTGTTTACTCTGCATAATTCAATTTCATGTTGGAGTTCATTGCTGCGCTTTACCTTGATCATTTTCTCCGTGGGTGGTAGAGTCTTAATTGCTTCTTTTACTGCATCCAATTCTTCCTGTTTCTGTCGAATGGTTTCTTGCAGTTGCCCAATTCTTGGATGTTCCTGCAGAGTAATCCAGGTCTCCACACTGTCTTCTAACAGCTTTGATGCGCTGCCCACAATATCTGAAATTTTTGCTGCGGACGCTTGAATGTATGTGTGGCGCTGGTCTTTGACCTCAGGTGGATTTCCTAGACAGATGCGGAGTTGAAGCTCTGTGATCTGAGTCTCATGCTCTTCTTTGAGCTTCTCAATTTCACTGCGGTACTGTTGCGCATAGTCTTTCAACCTGGCCAGTCTTTATTCTGGTTCTTCCACCAGCTACACGTCGAAGTCAGGGAGACTTCGACATGCTTCATCCAACACTCGAACCAATGTAATCCGCTTACATTCTGCGTCCCTCTTTCGCTGCTCTGCTACTTCCAGTTGTGACGCGAGGTCATCCTTTTGCTTCCTGGTGTCATCCAACTGGATTTGGAAATAATGGTCTCGGGCCTGAATTTCCTTTGCGATAGTGGATTGGCAGAGATATAGTTCTACCATGGACATTTTGGTGTAATCAATTCCTACTGTCATGGTCATTGCTGCGCGAGATGCTACATCAGTTGTGATAAGGGCAGTGGCGGATACTTAGCCCTTGTGTTCTCGAGCTGGCCATTGCCTTAGGTCGGGCTGCGCACTTACCGGGGTACTGCTGGCTACAGTGCCGGTCACCGATTGTGCTGCTAAATCCTTCAGCTCCGATATGCGTTGTGCGACACCAGTGATGGCATGCAAATGTGCAGCCGTGAACTCGGACCATTTCTTGGTAAGAACTTCTGTGGACTTTGAAAAAGCCTCATCAAGTTCCTCACTTTTCAAGCCGGTAGTGTCGTCGATGTTCTTTTCCTTCGACGCCTTCGCTTTCTTTCGAGGCTATGGTTTGTCCACTTCCTCGACTTCTGGTGACTTGAGCTTATCCTGCCTATTAGGGTTTGGAGTAGTCTTGATTGAATCTTGTCCTTCCTCTTCGTTGGTGTCCATCTCATTGCCCTGGTTGCTGTCATTCTACTGCGACTTAGTCTGTTATTCGCTGTCTTCCAAGGGACCTTGCTGCTGGGGTTGACTGGGGCCTGCGCCCACGTTGGTAACAATGGGGACCGAAATGGGGGGTTTTTTTCCTACATCTTTCAACCATTCATCCGGCCAGTGCTGAACTACTACCCGGATATCACCCTCAATGACTACATATGGTAGCTTGAACCATTGATGTTGTTCATCTGCGTGAGCCTGGATGAAGGTATGATGCATGTCGGCACTGAAGGTGACTGCACTGTGATAGTGGGAGAATAACGTATGACTGAGCTGCGGGTTTTTTCCATCTGAAACTGGATATCCATCATATAAAAAACAAACACATAATTTGTCATCTGCTGGTGTTTTTTAATCCTGGGAAACCCATAGCGATGCGTACCTGGCTGCGCCAGACGTGTTTTCCAGAGCATCAGGGAACTGTGTCTCAAGAGGTTCTCGCCATCCTACCAATGCGATGAGGACGAGTAACCATGAGTAATGGAAGGGCCTACCTTTCTCTTACGCGTCGTGAGCATCTTCCAGGAATTCCTTCGCAATATAGTCTACCCAGTTGTAGTTGTAACCCTCGACGCAGTTCATAGCAATTCTGATAACCAGGGCAGGTACTTCAGTTGGCCTACACTTCTGCATGACTTTGCAGGCTAGGAGATCCACTGCAAAGTGAATGTGAGGTTCCCGAATCGCAGAAGTGTGATACCCACATTTTCCCTTTGTCAGGCCGAAAAGTTCCTTCATGGTTTGTGCGAGCTTTGTATCCTCATGCTTCGATGGGAATTCGGTCGCCGGGTTAGGCCCTGCTCTTGGTAAACCAGTGATCCTCTGAATGAGCTCACCATTGATAGGTATTTTCTTGTTTCCTATCCATAAGTGGCCATCATGAACTAATGCCAGCAATTGTTTGACCACTATGGTCACCTGTGGGCTGCGACCGAAGTGGGGAACGTCAAGCATCTTCAGCAGATCAACGCGATCCAAGCCGACAGCCCACCGTTTGACTTCTACCAATGTCACCTCGTTGTACTTGACAAAGTGCAAATGCGTTTCTGGTGTGAACTGTGGAAACTTGCTACGGTCACTTGTATCATGGTCAGAATACTTAAGCCGGTCTATCTTCCCTGTCATGGACCCAACCAGCTGCACACCCGGTGGCAGTGAAGGGGTGCTTAGTGTGAACTGCTTGCTCCGCCGAGGAGGTTTAACGCTTGTTCGAAGAGGTGGGACATATGGTGGCCACTGCGGTGCAATATGCTCCTCTCCGTCGCTTGGGATTTCTACTAAACTAGGTGGATCCATTCCAGAATCCTGCGATGTTTTCCTGGATTGCTTGTGTTGGTATTCGTTCCACTTGGAACGAACTTCAGGCTTAAACTGTTTCCTAGCAGACCATGTTTGCATTAGCGGAATCGGTGCTGGTAGAGTCTCCTCACGTGCTGCAGGCGTAGGTGGGGGGTGAAAAATATTATGCAGACCTGTGCGTTCAAATTCTATCAATAAGTCCTGGAGTTCTTGGTCGGTAGACATAAGTTCAACTGTGAAACTATGAAATGTGATTTGCCCATGTCCGGGTGTCTTCTTATACAATCCATCGATCAAATTGTTCATAAATGTGCATTGAAGGCACCAAATATGACAAATATCCTGCTCCCACGGCACTAAATTTTGGTGGATACCCATAGGATAGGAAATTAAGGCAATTAAAGTACCGGTGCCACCAAATCGGCAGTGTTCCAACGGCCGGCTTTTATGCTACAGTGCAACCAGTACCACAGCTGCGTCATGATAAGGGCCTCCATTAGGATAATTACCTTCGGCATATATAGACAAGTTATGCGACCAAACTGTGAGCTTCGTTCCTGTAGCGTTTTGTGTCGGCCAGCAAGGGCGGGCCTGGGTTGTTTCTTTAGCATGAGACACATTAGCGTGCCGAGGCCCAACCTCCACATACTTGTTTTCTGCCGTAGGTGCTCGGGTATGACTAACCCTAGGTACCCAATCTGTTCGAGGTACAAGTGTCCATGCCCCATAATAATGCTCCAAGTGGTCCTGCAGCCTACTCTGCCCATTGAGCCTGCTGCGCACCCTCTGGAGCTGAGCCATAAATCTTAGGTGGAAGGATGTCTGACAAGCTCCCCAGCTAGAAAGATACTTCTTATGGTCAGTCCATCTTTTGGTGGTGGTGACTCGTAATGCTGAATCCAGATTCTCCAGTTTTTGTGATGCCAGCATCTGCGTGGGTACTGGCACAATGGACTCCTCTGGGTCTGTCGAACCATCAGAAGTGGTTAAGGTTCTTGTCTGCGAACTAAGCCATCTGAGGGACTTGGTAATTTTGGTGCATCTATGGCCATGTAGCTCATATAGTCGGTTCTGCCAATTCTCTAAACCATCATCTGAGTCCGTCATACAGGAGATGTCACACTGCCAATCCATAATACCTTCGGCAGTAGGGTCAATATAATCTTCTTCCTGCGCTGTGATATTATAAATGTGCTCCAGAAAATCCTGATCTTCATCTCTGAGTGGTTCTGTATATCTTTCTCCTTGGGACGGGTCTAGGGGTATGATAACTCTCAAACCATTTCCTTCGAAGGTCATCTATCTCTTCTTAAGGTTAATGATTGCAGCATTTCCCATGGCCCACTCGATTCCCAACAGGGCTGGATAAGGATTGTTGTCATCAATGATCTCAATAACTTCAAAATATGCCATAGTACTGACCCCATCAATATCTATTGGAACACTAAGGAGTCTCCCTAGGGGCACAATCCTTTGCTGATTAGCTAACCTCAATTGTATATGAGACCAGGCAAGGGCAGGTTTTCCCATTTGTTCCCAGGTTTGCTTGGTTAGGACATTAAATTTTGATCCTAGATCCAAAATGACATCAATCATATCATACTCCCCTATCTGAACATTCAATCTCATTTCCCTACCAGTTATTCGGACACGATTAACAGTTTTATCCTGATCAACTCTTCTCTGAGGGTCTGTGAAAGCAAGAACTTTTTGCAACTCCTTTAAAGCATTCTGATTCCTCAAGAGTTTCATACAGCTCTGTAAAAAGGAGGAGAGTGTACTTACTTTATCCGCCGAAGCATCTTGCGGCTACGAGTCCTACTGAGGTTGCTGCGTAGGTACGACTACTGTGCTAGGGTCAACAATATCGCACTGAGCCTCCTTGACTGGCTCTTGGTCTCTCACAGTATCAAGTGTTGGGACTTTCTCGGAGGCCTTATGAACACACGCCTCGGTAGGCTGTTTCTATGTATTTTGTATGTGTGTCGTAGCTCCACTCCGGGTGACAACATTGATGGATACATTAGGTCTTTGATCAATAGACATCAACTGAATATTCTGGGTAGGGCCACCATTGTTTTCCTGAATCTTAGCTATCAGCTGGGGAAACTGCTCAATCACATGATCTACTTCGCAGCAGTATCGACAGGTTGTAGTGGGGTTCTGACAATTCCGAGCCAGATGCCCAGCTTGGTTACAGTTGTAACACACGACCTGACCTCTACCTCTTCCGGCTAACCCACCACGGCCACGACCTCCAAAAGCACCCCTACCAGAGGCACCACCCCAGTAACCGTAGCCATCATTACTCTGCCCTTCATTTTGCACTCAGTAGGCATCATAAGTGTGCTCTCTCATGAGGTCATAGCTACGACACTCCTCTTCATTATGCCCTACTGACTTACAGAACTTACAATAGGGGTTCTTGGGGACTTGTACATACCTTTGGAGAAGATGGCAATTTTCAGGGCGATGTTGGCCAGTGGTCCGACATATCTCACAATATAGAACACCGGGGTTGAATTGGTTTGGCACACCCATATTCAGGTAAGTTCTGACCACAGGACACTGGTCCCTATCGTGACCTTCTGTCCGACATTGTGTACACCAAACCTCCTCGCGATTGGCTTTAACTTTCTTCATATCGCGAAGCTCCAGGGCCATCGCTGATAACTGTGCTTGGATTTGAGCAATACCAGAATCATCTCAGACAGGGGTGGTCTCAAGCTTCATTGTGATTTCCAGAGCCTCTTGCTGGTCAGCAACCTTTTGTTGCATGAGTGGAGTTCTTATATGTGGTAATAATGCTGCAATAAACCATTCCTTGTGCTGCGTAGGTCGAATGGTGAAACTGACTTGATCCAGTAGAACTTTGAATCTCTGGTCAAAGTCCCACACTGATTCACTGCGCCGCTGTTGAATCTCTTTCAGTTCAGTGATACACTATGATTC
>LPNX010409360.1:59949-92977 GCA_001517045.1 Pseudotsuga menziesii | reverse complement strand
GGGGGGGGGGGGGGGGGGGGATTTACTGGTGTATACTAGCCTGTGACAGGAATACTCGAGCTAGGTTGATAGTCATACTGCAACGGAATTTCAGGGACAACGGGGCTACGCGGCGGGGTGATCGAAGGGTTTCCAACCGAAGGGTTTCAGGGTCTGACTCTTTGGGATTTATAGGGGAAGGCGCAATATCCTGACCTAAGGAATAGGATCCAAAATCTCTCTTATACCTTTTTCCACTTTGCAACAAACCACTTTGCTCAGCGAGGGTGTTGTCACTTGCAAACATATGTTAGTAATACAAAATCTAACAGACTGATTCAAATAGCAAGATTCCTTTTTCAGCCAATAGCATTTTAATTCTCAAACTAAATAAATTCAAAATCTTACCCCTTGGTCCGTGGAAGAACCATCGCTCGGCTTCACTGAAGGAAGTTCTCGTGTCGATGGCAAACTCTGTCACAAAGGCCTCAAGGGTCCGCGTGGTCATTAGAGGAAATTTGGGGTCTAAAATGGGCCTTATAAGAAAACGTGCCAAAATAAGTTTTTGTGAGTTGGAATTCAAGAACCAATAGAATTTCAATAAAATAAGTCAACCATAATGGTTGAATTGACATATTTGTCATTAAAAAAACTACTCTTTTTGTTCGTATTTTCGACATATCTCATTGTGTTTTTACTCAAATTTCGATCGGGAGAGCTTTTTGGATGCGTAATTTGATTCCTAATCCAACGAGTAGCCACACTACATACTTTTTATGGACCCCACTACCCCAAAAACAAGAAATACCTGAAAAAACGTGATGATGACATCATCATCACATTTTTTCAGGTATTTCTTGTTTTTGGGGTAGCGGGGTCCATCAAAGGTATGCAGTGTGGGTACTCGTTGGATGCGGAATCAAATTCTGTATCCAATGAGCTCTCCCGATCAAAATTTGAGTAAAAACACAAGGAGATATGTCGAAAATACGAACACAAAAAGTAGTTTTTTTCTTTCTTCCTCCAAAATTAATCAATATTATTTTATTATTTTAACTATTATTTTATTATTTTATTATTTTAACTATTATTTTATTATTTTAACTATTATTTTATTATTTTCCTTAGGAGGCCTGTTTTAGACCCCAAAATTCCTCTAATGCCAGAAATCAACCGCGCGGGAGATCTCATTGTTCACGCTTTTCAATATATTAACTCTTGCAGGGTTCCAAACAGAAAACCGCCCCTCGCGGAAGTTCGTTCTTCTCTCAGCTAACCTGGATAACCACTGGTGCAACTCTATGTGGATACTACCAAAGAAAATTTCATAAGCATCACAAAAAACATACCTTTGTAAAAAGTTACTTGCGCTATGACATGGATTTGTGTTCTCTTGCTCAGCAAATTTTAGATAAGTCTCATCCAGCCAATCACCGATTTCCTTCACAGAGGGCCTCCAGAACATAGCCCTTGATGTACGACGTAAACCCCTCTTGAGCAGATACTGAGTTCAACCGGCAACAAAACCAATTTGTTGGGAAATAGGGAAGACCCGGGTGTTGTGCCTTTTGCTTCGCACCAACAAAAGACCCACAGTGTTGGCCCTTTCAACAACAACCTGCACACGGGTTGTAGTCTCACCCGAAACAGCTATGGGGTGCCACAGAATCAGTTTTCTGCAAGCAGAAGAGGGATATTATTGTACCTTTAGTCTTTAATAGTCTATAACCAATTAACACAGAGCTTCAACATAAATATAACTTCGCATATAGATAAACACACAGTGACTTGCTTAACCCTTTGCTGGGAATTCACAGCGAAGCTATTTATTATCAGTGATCTTATTTATCAGATGTATATAGTTATTAATGCATAAAAGACAAATAGAAATAGAAACAGCACAAGAACCACAACACCAGATATAACGTGGTTCACCCCTAGTGTAGGGATTACGTCCATAGAACTCTGTTTTATTCAACTTGATACAAAATAACAGTTCTGATCTGCGCACTCAGCTGGAGATCCCTTCAAGTCCTTAAAATCCACGCACATAGCAGTAGGCCTCTGCGCACACAGCTGCAGATCTTCTAATCACTTACAAAACCCTCTGCGCACACAGCTGCAGAGGTCCTCCACGCACACAGCTAGGACTTAACGTTCTTCTTACAAAATAGCCTTCACTTTTCCTTCTTCTTCTTACATCAAAAACCTAACCTGACTTATTTACAAGAGTGCCTATTTATACATCGCACTATTACAAAACCATGGACTTAAACCATGGGCACCCCAAACCCTAAACCCTGTGCTTACACCATGGGTTAATTAAAAAAAGAGGGCTTTGACTTAACCCCGACACCCCTAAGACTAATTTGAGTCATAACTCTGCTTACAAACTCCTTTAAGCTTGTGAAGTTACCTACCTTAAGGACCGTTAGGGTGCGCGCCCCAATAAAATTAGGAAAGTAGGACCATGTGGAATTGTTTTCAATTCCAAATCATCCTTCACAATTAGAAACTGCACCCTCCCTTAGTCAAAATATGCCTCATTTTAGTTATGACAGCTTTTGGTTTTCGTGGGTCATAAGGAAACTCTTTCTTTCCTTAAAAAACTTTCCTTCTTTTCTCTTACAACTTTTATGAGCTCCATAAGAGGAAAATGGGCCCTCCCCTTTGAAATACTTTCCTACTTTTACCTCTATCTACTTTTTCTGCTTTTAGGAAACTTCCCTTTATTCTCTTGCTTTCTTTTGTCATGGGCTTTCTTATTTTTACCAAGGAAAGTTGACTATCTTTCCCCAATGCACCCTCCTGACATGGCATCCTTAATTCCATATCATTATTGTGCATAATAAATAAAATTGCTGAAGTAAAATTAAATGCATGCCTTAGAACAATTATTAGTAAAAATTTATCCTAGGAGGAATAATTAATAACAACTTGAGCACCTTGGAACTTATCTTGGTCAACATTTTTAATGGTCAATTTGAGGGAACATGACATTCCTCCCCTCCCAAATATGCTTGTCCTCAAGAAGAAGCACCACATAGTGTTCCAAATTTTTCCACCATGTTTTTGCTGCACCACTCTAATCATAGCCATTTTTCTGATGCCACTTCCTTTAGTAAAATTTCCAACCCAGTTAAAGTAACTAAGTAGAACTCGTAGATCCCACTGCCACCTCTGTAAGGACCCAAATTTTTCTGCCACCTTTTGAACTCTCCCATTCCTAAGAATTCCTAGATCCCATGGTTTAATCTGCCTCCTTCCACCCATCAATAAAAACAACAAAATTGTATCATTGTAGAGGAGGAAAATGAGGTTATGAAAATCATACCACCATACTAGGGGCTCATCTCTCCCCATGCCAAACTAAACATTTTTTAAACTCTCCCACCAGACATGGAATTCCTTAATGCAGGACCAAATCATCTTGAGCCTCTGTAAAGTATGAAAATCCATGTGCAAGCTAGCACTGGAACTCACGTCACTGTTGTTATGAATACACAGGTGGTTATCCCATGTCCCTCCATGTATACTGAAAGCCTCATATAGCATCCATACATGATCATTCCATTTCTCACACAATTTCTTTGATGTGTCCAATGTCTCTCCATTGATGCAAGCAAGATTTTTACCCTCTAGTGCACACAACTCAATCATGTGTCTAGCCACCCAATCAATGGACGGATAAAATTTCATGCTAAATGATTTAATCGGAATAATTCAGCTACTACTAATGCACTTGTCAAACCACATGGTTTGACCATCAATACCTCAACTGGAAGAGTGAAAGTATCAAGCTCCTCTTGTGGCATCAACAGAAAAAATCCTTTCACCCAATTTTCATCCCTACATGATGTGGCTGAAATAGAAGTGTGGGGTGAAGAATTGTGAGCCAAATCCCTACAATGCTCATCAATCAAGATAATGGATCAACAAATTCCTCCATTATTTTTTTGAGTCACAATGTGATCATGTGCCTCCTCGAAAATTGTACAACATTTTCCTAGAGGAAACTCATAATCTCTTAGGAACCATGCAAGTGCTTGATCTTCATATTTCTTGACCTCAAACTCCTCAAGCACATGCAAATCGGAATGCACCTCATGTGCATGTGTATGGGAGGTATATAATATTTGCAAAATAAGTCTTTGTTGCTGTTCACATGTTAAGACAATGTCAGTGACAACAAAAAAATTATTGCAGAAATAAAAAAAGTTCCTCCCAAGGTCTTCATTCCAAATATGTCTCTATGGAACTCAACAGGTGCTCCCCTCTTCATCCAATGGCTCAACTCTCTGCCATTGATCCAAGGGTGCAAAAATCCATCAATTGGCCCACACATTGAAATTATGTGTATATCTGATGCCTTCTTGTCAAAAGTGGCTGCACACACATGCCTTTTCTGCTACTTGTAAATCATAGAAAAATCAGCAATATTAAAATCAATTTTCTTGCGACAAGACACAAAACTTTTACCTTGCATATTTTCCTCTTCAGTGATTCCTCTATCTAGCCATCCAGTGGATGAATCAGAGATATTTCTTGCTGGTTTAATGATCTATAATCATCCATATATTCTACAATATGATCTATCTCCTATGGAGACAAATCATGAACCCCCTGTTGTGCATGCGACACAAACCAAAAAAATTTCTTCACCCGCTGTTCATTCCCCATTGGTGTTTCTGAATCTAGGACATGTTGGAAAGAACTGTGAGCCTTCTTTGCATGTTTTGAACCTTCATTAATCAGACTTATGGCTGCAACTTTTTCATTATTGGCTGGCCCAAATTGGGTGCTCTCATCCCACTCTTCCATGGGAGATTGACTGTCTTCAAGGAACAACTCAAGTTTCCTTGGAAAGAAATCAAGTGCTTGGTTCTCATAAAACTGTTCTACACACTCTTTAAGCACATACTGAATAGAATGCTCCTCATGGTCCACCCACTCATGAGGTTCCTCCATGGATTTTTTCATGCCATTTATGCAAAAGGGATGACTCTCAGGAAATATTGAGGATTCAGTCAATTCTTTCCACTCTTGTTGGAATTGTTCTATCTTCATTTGTGATTCTAAGAGGGCACTTTGAGTGTATCTCAAAGAATCTTGGGTGGCCAACAAATCACCTTTGAGATTGTAGTTCTCTTCTTCATATATGCAAATACTTTCTTCATCATGTAGTGATGCTTCCCGCAAAAACTCAAGAAGCTCAAACATGTCATTTTTATTTGAAAGCAATTGTGAGAAATTACCTTTGATTATGAACATTGCTTTCTAGATATTCTCCATGGCTTCAAAGGAAGATTGGTCTTCCACTAAAGTAGCTTCCCAACACATATTTGACACTAAAGCATGAGTGTCATGGAGAATTTTTAGGGCCTCTTGGATCTCTTGTTCATCCATCTTCAATGACCCTGCAAGAAGATGAGGTTCTTGTAGATGTTCCTCCTCTTCATTTTCCATCACCGGATCAATTTCATGCAATGCACTGGAGTTTTTTAAATCTGAACCATATGTTGTTGCTGCAATATATTCATATTTTAAGTCCTCAAAAACATAATTTGGGATGCAACTTAAGTGCTCATTCATCCTTGGTGTACTGCAAAGATATTCTTTCAAAGTTTCATCCTTCATATTGCATTCATTTTTGACACCAGAATTCTGAACCTCGTCACTAGGGGGCTCAGCCATTCTGAACTCTTCACTGGAAGTGGCTTCCATATCAGACTTACAAAATGACACATAAAAATTGGAATTTACTAACTCGCCATGTGTGATGTTCTCCTCCTTATGATGGCTTGTTCACCCACCCATTTCTCTGCTTCACACCCTACTAAGATGTTCTCAATTTGTGCTTCCTTGTGAGGCTCAAGGGGTGGCTGTAAATTTGAATAATGTTTGTATTTTTTATCATATCCAAAATATGTCTCACCATATTCAATCTGCCCCATCTCTTCTGCACTTATCTTGAAATAGGCCACAAAGAAATTTGGATTCATCTCACCTTCCACGTTACCAACAACTAGATGTTGGACTATTGGATCTTTAGTTGTGCATGGATCTTCTTCGCCTCCTTTTTATAGAGGATTTGGTGATTCATCATCCTCATGGATTCTGCAAATACATTGATCTCTCTTTCAAGAAAACCCAAATTATTTATCAAAGAAACCATGTGTAGAGGGCTCTAATGAATCTTCACTTTTGGTCCTCTTTTCTTCCCTTTTACTTTGAGAAATGGAACAACTTAGTTCTTTTCTTGATGGATTATTTGTATTCATAGAACCTTAATGTATTAATGTCTTTTAAAACATAAAATCTCCAACTTTATTTCCTTCATGCTGAGAGACACTACTACTCCCTTCTCCATGTTTGCTTGCAATTGCTTGGTAAGGAATTCTCTAGTCTTTTGATCTGAATGGATGATGCTTTGAGATACATATTTCAGCCCTTTCAATGTTATTTGCATCAAAATTCTTAAATATTATCTCATCCAATTTTGAATTCTCTCCTTCCTCATACAACTCAAAGTGTAACTCTTCCATGACTGGAACTAATTCCACAACTGCAACTTGAAGATATTGCTAAGCTACTTTCCCACTTAGAGTTACTTTCCACAAGATGAGCCAAGGAAAGTGATATGATACCACTAAAATGTCCTAAGTCTGGTGTGTAGACCTGAACACTTTAATTCTTTAATTTTACTTAAACAATTCTGAAATTTTAATTGGTTCACACAAAGCATTCTCGGATTGGGCAAAACAAGGGTTCCGTCTGGGAAATTTTGCAAAGGAAAATAGTGATAAGTGGGAAGAAAATAGAGATATTTAAGACATGGAATTTCATCTCCCCTAACATAGTTATATTTGGTGCCATTTAGGGTTCATAGTCTGCACTGTGGAAACCTACTACCATGCTTCTGGGCAGCCAAACCGTGAAACTAAGGAGGGTAGTTCAGTCTGTTTTAACCAGGGGATTTTGGAAACTTGAAAAAGGGTTCTTCCAGACTTAATATAGCATAAATAAATATTTTATATAGTTTTCATAGATTCTATAAGTTTCTGAGAATTCTTGGATGAATTTGGGGTTTTACGGTAGTTTTGGCCAAGGAAAACCCTCCGCAGAGGCGGATCCAAAAAGGTGGTTCAGGACCAAATAAAAATAGTTCTGGAGCTGTATATGGGAAGGTGGGCCTATTAGTGTCCCACTGGAACTAACATATCTCATATTGATTTAACATAAATGGTTTTAGATCAATTTTACCAAAATGAGTTATTAAAAGCTAGTAATCTAGCTAGGGTCTAAAAAAATAGTTAAATCATCTCAAATGCATTTCCATAAAACATGAGAACTATAACAGGGGTAAATATCAGTTCATTGAATATGTAAAATCCCTTCAATCACTTCCCCAACCTGACATATTCCTTATAGCACTCATTTTTATTCAATTTCCCCCATACATTGCTAAAATAGGCCTTTTAGGAAAATTTGAAGACAAGAATATTTATGGGCAGAGATGTGTCGACTTGATAAATGTAATTTTCAGAATATTATGACCCTACAGAATGTAAATTACATCATTGATGGACCATTACAAGGATGCTCCAAAAACAAGGGGTAAGAGGCCCAGATCATGACTAGCAAGGGATGTGAGCATAAGTGAAGCTAGGGATTCACTAGATATTGACCTGAACTTGATGGAGGATACAAATAACTCTATAAATTCTTCAATTCCTGCAATCTAGCACTCCACACCTACAATGGAAGAAAAGGGGATGGAAGGAGAGGGGGGGAATGGAAGGCTGGGGCTCATCTCCCAGTAGTCTGAGGAAAAACAATCAAAATTAATTCTCACATAAGCATTAAGAAATCAAATCATCAACCAAACTGAAGCAATGGGTCTAAATTTATCTTTTATAGACTTATGGATGACTTGCTTAGTAACTTGAGGCCAATGGTGACTTGTGAGAGCAAGTCAACCCCATGGGTGAATTAACCCTAGCCACAAAAGCACCCCCTTTGGGAAATTAGGAAAGTAGGACCATGTGGAATTGTTTCCAATTCCAAATCATCCTTCACAATTATAAATTGAACCCTCCCTTAGTCAAAAGCTTCCTCTTTTTAGTTATGATAGCTTTCTTCTTTTCCTGGGTCATAAGGAAACTCTTTCTTTCCTTAAAAAACTTTCCTGCTTTTCTCTTACAGCTTTTCTGAGCTCCATAAGAGGAAACTATGCCCTCCCCTTTGAAATACTTTCCTGCTTTTACCTCTATCTATTTTTCCTGCTTCTAGGAAACTTCCCTTTATTCTCTTGCTTGCTTTTGTCATGGACTTTCTTATTTTTACCAAGGAAAGTTGACTAGCTTTCCCCAATGTACCCTCCTAACATGGCATCCTTAATTCCACATCATTATTGTGCATAATAAATAAAATTTCTAAAATAAAATTAAATACATGCCTTAGAACAATTATTAGTAAAAATTTATCCTAGAAGGAATAATTAATAACAACTTGAGCCCCTAGGAACTTAGCATCATCAACACTTTTAATGGTCAACTTGAGGGAACATGACAGCACCTCAGCCTTGGAAGAACACTCAGACAAATCAAAACACCATATATTCCTTGAAAAAACCTCAATGCTTGGCAAAGAAAACCATTATTACAAAATTCGTTTCAGAGAAGACCTAGAAATTATCAAACATCCAAAAAACCTAAATAGGGATGGTGGATTTGAGGTGAGTAAGAACCAGGTCCCCCTAATTAAATTTCAAAACAAACCCAACTTGTCTAGGTTTTAGGTCTGATATGAAGGAAAAAAAAACTAACCCTTGACCTAATTTAAATAACTTTGAAACCTTAATACTTAAAGCAACTTTTTCCTTCACTAAAATTTAAAAAACTAAAAAATTTTATTTTTAGATCGTTAATAATAAACTTGATATAAACACTTAGTCAACTTCTTGCAATTCTTATAAAACATATTAAAATTAGATAAGGACAACACTTAATTAAAATTTAAAAAACTTCTTAATTGAAAAATATTATTATAAATTAAAATTTAAAAACATTTTAATTAAAAATATTTATTTTAAAATAAATAAATTAATATTTTATTTATTTCAATCAATATTCTCAATAGTTTCAATTTAAAATTTTCATATAATTTTTTTTTTAAATCTTAAAGAATTATTATCAAGTTTTTTAAATCTTAAAAGAATTATTATAATTTTTTAAAAAGATTGGTTAATACAATATTTTATACGAATCTTTAATTAGTTTTTTAAAAATTTTAAAATTGTAAAAGCATTTAATATAATTTTAAAATTTAGAAAACATACTAAATAATAGACATAATTCAGAATAGTCAGCTAAAAAGATTATTGAAGAAAACTTAACAACAAACCTATATATTACTCTGGAACTCTAGCTTACCTATTTGACTTCTTGTCCTGATGATGGTTCCCGATTCATAATCGAAACGTCAACTTTGAAAATGACCACTGTGGATTCTCCAGAAAAACCTACTATTGAGCCAAAATGTTGTTCTTCATCTACTTCCTCAACACTTGACTATTTCCACACCTTTCTTTCTGCATGTGGGTATCCTTAATTTCCCTCTTTCCATACTTTAATTTCCGCACCTATCTCTTCTGTATGGGGTTACAGAAATTGAAAAACATCGTTTACAGTTTCTCAATTTTCAACATTCCGCACTTCTGCGTCTGCACTTCCACATCTGCACTTCCCCACTCTCCACTTTTCGCATTTCCACACTTTCTCCCTTTCGGCTTTCCGCACTTCCGCACTTCGGAATCGGAAAACCCAACTTCCAGCCTTAGTCCTTTCTTGTTCTTCTGCTTTCCTCTTTTTGACTTCAGAAATCAGAAATATAACTTTTCTTATTCTTGAACTTAGGACTTCCACCTTTCTGCTCCCGCATGCCTCTTTTCAAGCCGTCGATCTACTGCGGGTTGGATCTAGATCATTGATCTATATCCATATGTGGAACACAAGCTAACTCTGTCGATCTCCTTCTCTTTACTGTGGAACTTAACTACAATCATTCATTTTCTGATTTTTCTTCAGATTAGAGTGTAATCACTAAATTTGATCATGAGTAGATCAAATTTCTATGCGGAACAGAATCCTGAACTTAGGGAATTGTTCAATAACATATCAAAGTTAAACATGTTCACAAATAATTGAAATCATGCTCCTGGCTATTGAAAAGAAGACGTTGATTAAGCAAACATGTGCAGAGTATGAAAAATTTGTTCTTCATTCAATCCACTAGTCGTAAAATACACTCTCTCTGTTCTACATTCCACATACTCTCTGTAAGCTAAACAAGCTTCTTTGAGCTATCCTAAAACCTCTATGAGCTATCCTAAGCTCTCTGAGCTAAACTAAGCTTCTGCGAGCTCACAAGCTCTATAAGCTAGCTAAGTTGTCTAAGAAATAACTTCAAACTTATTTAAATACAAGAGGATTTTGTTTCTAGATCCTATAACCAAGGAACTCAAACTTTATTCAAATTCTAAAATGAACCCTACGACTCATCACTAACTAACCTCTATAAGGTCTCAACAGAATTCAACTTAACCCTATATGTTACACATGCAAAGGATTGAGTATCCTTATCTAGATTTATTCCAAAATAAAAGAAATCACATATGCGCAATACCCTAGTTCTTGAAATTTATTTGACTATTATGAATTCATGGATGACTTCATCTTCTTGAGCCTATGCTCTTTCATTAGAATCCCCAGCTTGATACTCTTCATGGGCTCCTTCCCATGAGCTTCCTCTCTATTGTTTTTCTGTAGTATTTCAGCCAAAACCCAAAGTGTAAATTTGGACAGTGTTCTCATTTTGAACAATCCCTTTAGCCATGTCTTTCAGCACTGTGTTTGCAACTGGTCCTTTATTTCTTCAAGCATATGATCATGCTTCTTTGAACATTTAAATTATTTTTTTATTTGACCTGCAAACAATTTTTCAATAGGTTCTCCTTCATCTATATATAAAGTAATCAAATTTATTGTTACATAAGCAAATAGAAAATATATTAACATAAATACATATTTCATCCAATAACTCTGTGCATGAATTTCTTGGCTCTTTTCTCCTTTTCTTGTTTCTATCACATCACCATCCTTAGTAATTTCATTAGTCATATACCTCTCACCACCCTTTATGAATTCATATTGTGCTTCCTCCATCAATGACCATTTATCTAGAAACCAAATTATCATTACTCCCACTATCAATAATCAACTTACAACACTTACCTTCAACTTTGCAAATTGTCTTAAACAGGCTCCTCTTTTGAACTGACTCACCAATTACCTTTTTCAACGGCAAGGCTTCACCTTGTTCAGGGTAATTCACAACCACTTCTAATTCCTTTGGAGCTTTAGGTTCATCTTGCACTATTTGTGCTCCTCTCTTCCAACATTCTCAAGAAAATCCCTTGACAGATGGCCAAGCTTCCCACATGTGTAACATCTTACTTGTCCACCTCTTCCTCTTCCTCTTGAAGAGTTTCTTCCACCACCAATATCATTAGTCCAGTCAAATTGTATTTGCTGATTTGAAATGCTAGATTCATCTTTTTATTGTTGTTCCCTTCCTCCAGATCCACTTGGCTTTGCTTTCTGACTCTGTTTTCTCATCAACTTCTCCTCAGCCTTCAAAGCAACCTGATATGCTTCCTCAATATATATTAATGACAACAAACCCAATTCATCTTGTATATCAAATATTAAATCATTAATATACCTAGATACCCTCTCAAGTGTATCTTCCATATGTCCATATATGATATTTGCCTTACAAAATTCCTCGACATACTCCCTAACTGTCATTGACTTTGGTTTAATAATTTGCATCTGCCTAAATAAAATCAACTTATAGTCCTTAGGAAGAAATTTACCTTTCAATTTTGCTGTCATTATGTTCCAGCTATTGATCCTGACTTTGTTTTTCAATATTCTCTCCTCTTGTACACCATCCCACGATAATGATGCATGCCCTCTTAACCTTGTGATAGTAAATATAACTTCCATGTCTTCCTTCACTTCAGCATAGTCGAATTGTTTGTTCATAGAATTGATCCAATCAATTAACTCTTTTGGATCCAATCTTCCACTATCGAATTGTACATCAACTCTTGAACTAGAAACTGCACCAAAAATAGACCTAAACATTCTTACCTCAAAGGTTTCATCAATTTTTTCCTCCTCCTCTTCAGGTATCTCTTCATCGCTTGTATCTCTAGTATGCTTATGATGTATGTCAGTTTCTAAGGCTTCCATCCTCTCTCTCAGAGTTATTTTCTCCTCTCTCAATTCTGTGTTGGCAACAGGTATTCCTCTCTTGCCCCAACTTCTTCCAACTTTGACCTCCATCTCCTGACACAACAATCATACTACTAGATACAATTTTCCCATCACTAATGTCTTGCTCTTTATCTGTTAGTAATATAGGAGGAAAAATAACCTTTCCTTTCACACAAAAAAATACTCCAACCTCATAAACTAACAATTCACAATCTTTTAGAGACAGACCAATGTGATCATACCTTCATACCTTCACGTATAATCCCTTTTCTTCTTCTCTGATACCAAAAACTGATGCCCCTAAATGGAACATCCTCTTGGAAGCATTCTCTATCACCTAAATTGATGACTTATAGATCTTATATGGGTTTAACACTCCTCCTTAATAGCCAAAATGTTGTTCTTCATCTTCTTCCTGAACACTTAAACTTTTCCACACCTTTCTTTCTGCATGTGGGTTTCCTCACTTTCTCTGTTTCCAGACTTTAGTTTCAGCACCTCACTCTTCTGCACTGAGATTCAGAAATCAGAAAACGTCATTTTACAATTTCTTGATTTTCAACTTTTCTCACTTTTGTATCTACACTTCTGCACTCTCCAGTTTTCTGCACTTCCTCCCTTCAGCACTTCATCCCTTCCGCACATCCACAATTCCACATTTCCACACTTCCCCACTTTGGAATCGGAAAACCCAACTTCCAGCCTTAGTCCTTTGTTGTTATTCCACTTTCTACTTTCCTACTTTGGAAATCGAAAATCTAACTTTTCTTATTCTCGAACTTAGGACTTTCACCCTTCTGCTCCCGTAGGCCTCTTCCCAAACCGTCTATCTACTGCTAGTTGGATATGGACCGAGTTGTTTCCATCTTTGTAGAAAGGAAAATGAGATAGTGGAGAATCCCTTTTAACATTGTTCTTTTTTCATTTTTGTTTGGAATGAGGTTGGTAGGTTTATCTTTGTATTTTTCAAGTGGAATTTGCGTACTTTAGAAGACTATTTGTTGGACTGGTTTAGCACAAAAAATAAGATAAAGGAGCTACATTTTGTTTTTCTTCAGAAAGTATAGAAAACACAGAATAAATGTGCATACCAGGATATAATTCCTTCAGTCGATTTTACTGTCTCAAGGATTTTAGCAGATGTAAAGGAATGGAAGAAGGATGAGTTTCTTAAAGAAAACAAGCTTTACATTTTCCTTCTTTTCCTGAAGATGTTTTCTTTTGTTAGTGCTCATGAGGATGTGAAATGTGATGCAGGTATGTTTTTTAAATTAAAAGGGAATCACTGCATCAAGTTGAAATTTCATATGGGAGATGAAAAAATACATTTGCAGATATTGTTGTTGTTATGCAACCAAATACAAGATATAGCATAAAAAGAGAAGAAATAGACGATAAGAGAGTAATCCACACCTAAAAGATGAATATAAGAGATAAATAGCAATCCTTTTCGAGGGAGGAAATTCCTTACACAATCTACAAGACAACATAAGATGATATGATGCCAAAATGAGAAGATATCCTTCCTATATATAGGAGATAAAAGTGTACAATAACAACTAATAAACCCACTAATAGACCCAAGCCTACATAGATAATATCTAATGCACCACAATATTAGGGGTAATGTGCTACACTATATGGTGTAATGTGTCATCATTAAGGGCTTAACATGCCCCTCCCCTTCAAAAAGTGTTGTCCTCAACGTTGAAGTAGTTTTGGATGCTGATGTATAAAGGACTCATCTTCCCATGTTTAATCTTATGTGGGTAAGTTATTCCATTTAATTAGATACAATGAAATTGATCAATTTCGAAGCTGTCTAGTTTGTATTTCAATAATTTATTCAGGATCCAAGATGATTTTTCCTTCCTCATCAAGTTCTGGTAACATCGTTTGAACTGGTAGCTTGTCACCTATAACGTTCTTTAAACATGAAACATGGAAAACTAGATGGACTCATGAAGAGGTAGGTAGCTCCAATTTGTAGGCCATACTAGCAATGTTTTGTAACACTTTGTAGGGACCATAGTATTTAGGTGATAATTTATTATCCTTGTAACATCCCTAAAATTCACAAAAATTTAAATTTTTTTCTATGTGACAATTAATGCTAACTCTTAGCCAAAATGCTAGTTTAATAACTAACTTTAGTGTAATTAACAGGTAGATTACAAGACTAGATTATCAAGAGAAAACTTAGGAGTTAATTTCTCTTTGGTTACTGTAACTAAAAGGCTACAGAAATTTACTTACTAACCTTTAAGTCACATGCCACTAACCTTACTCAAACTTTATTGATTTTCAGTTTTGAAAAAAAAATTATCAGAAGTCAAATAGTTTCAAATTATTAAATTCATCTCATTGATTTGTTTGTAAGAATGTGCATGATTCTGATAGTTGTTTTCTTTTCTTATTGAAGGGGGCTTGAGGTTATCTCGAGGCTTACTTATCTTTTTCAAAGATAATGCAGATTCAATGTTGTATAGGAATTATAGATATGATCTTACTTCTAGTTTTTATGTTGTAAGAAAAATAAGGCTAAGAAACTACATGGGTAAGTTATGCATAAAAACCTTAAACTCAATTTACTGTCTAGATTAACGAAGTGTAAGACTTCCTAGACCTAAAGCAAAGACTTTTCCATATGGTAGTCATTAGAGTTGATAATATGATTATTTTTTCTAACAATAGATTATACATATGATGATATATAATTATCAACATGTTTTTAATTGTTGGAAGCCTAAATATATTTCCAATTAGTTTAAAACTATCAAAAATTACTATGTTAACCTAGAATTTACTTTAGCATTAAAAGTATCATTATTTAAGTTGGCATCTATAGAGTGACTATAAAATATCACCAAAACATGAATTCGATGTCTAATATGACATTACAACCTAACCAAAAACATGCACATCATAATACTATAAACTTGGTTCAAGGTTTTAACATACATAAAGAAATTTGTTAATTTCATAACCCATACTTTGCAAGGTTCATCGTGCAGGTTTAAAACTATATCGGAACCCAAAATTATTTCAATGGTAGAGGAGTCCACATGGGGAAATATTGTTGGAAGAATGGTTTTAGCGTTTACCCTAAAACTTGCTTGGTTTCAAATGTTGTTTCATTTTGGAAAGGGGGAGTGGCTGACAAGCCCTCGGCCTTGTCGAGTGTCCTGCAATAGTTGTAAATATCTCTTTGATCATGGCGGTAGCAGGTCTAAAACTTCTATTTTCCATAACCATTCAACAAACTCCATGCTAAAGAAAACCCGTAAGTGGTTACAAAAAAAAACTCCATTCGTTTCTTCTTTTTGTTTAATAAAATATAGCAAGGTATGTTTTAAACAATTACTGTTTGATGATAGGCGACCAAAACTTGGCATTGCATAGTCATATGTTGGAGGTGTATGCTTTAGCTAAAGGGTACGAGTGTGAAAGGCTCGGGTAAGCCTCGGTTCCAACCCTAGGGTACCCTTCGTTGACTGTGTTTATGATGATACCGATGGTGCTTACAGATTATTACTGTGGTGTTCATTCTACTTGTATTATATGGTAGTTTTGTTTTGGTTAAAGATGGAGGCCGTAAGGCCATTTTTAATGAAAACCATTAGGGTTTCACTGACGAGCTACAACTCTTGTAATAGTGATTTATGTTTAAAGAATAATGTTGTTAATGGTTTTTTAATGTTAAATCTTTCAGCATTTTTGTATATTTTCTATGTTTTCAAATGAACCTACGTTGAAAATATATTTATCTACTGAGACTTTCTTTTATCAATGTGGAAAAATTGGTTAGGATTTAAATCGTTTTGTTTTCTATAAAAAGAAATATATTTCTCTGAAGATAATTAAAAGGATAATACTTGATAATGCTCGACTTATAGCTTCAACATGATAAATATGATGATTTAAAATAGGATTTGTCTTTTGTTTACTCATACACTTACAGAGAGTTAGTTTGTAGTTTGGTATTTAAATGAAAATCCTAAATTTATTAGCTATAAATCTTTTGTAATATATTTTACCCTTACGGGTTTCGAAGTCTTGAGTACCTCTAACTGAGGAAACTTTGTTAATTAATATGGTTGTATAGTGCTTAAAAACTATACTATGGAAAACCCTAATTAATATTTATTTTGGAATACATAAATCCTCACAAATTTATATGACTAATTATTTACATGTATTTTACCCTAAGTAGTTTGTAAATGAAAATGACCTCTTGGCTATGTGAGTTTGGTAGAAGTAAAAAGCCTTTCGACTACAAAATTGGATAATGAGTAAATTTTGACAATAATTTACCTCATAGTTTTTTAACCTTAACTTTTAATGACCTTTCTTGTAAAACAGAGATAACTTTTTGTTTAGAAATTGTAAATATGTTTTAAATTAATAAAATAAAGAAAAATGAGTGTTTTTCAATTGTTTTTGCGTAAAAAATAAAAAGAACCAAAATTACTATAAACTATTCATTGTTTAGTTAACAGGTATTAACATTTTTTTAATATTTTTACTTATTATACAACCTAAATATATATATATGGAATCTATAAATGTATTTCTGTAACTTATATATATTTCTATAACTTATATCTATCTCAATAACTTATAACTATTTCTGTAACTTATATCTATTTCTGTAACTTATAACTATTTCTACAGGTGTATAGAGAAGAATTAGAGTAATGCTAACTATTCAACATCCATAATACTATAATTAAAACTATATATGGACATATGATGATATTTCTAGATAGCATACCGAGTTTTACTATGAAAAAATTCAGGATAAATAGTAATATTCATCTACTGATAAATTGTTAAGACATAAAATATATTCCTAACAAAAAACATAATACTTATGAGAAAGATTTTTAACATTCATAAATTTATTTAGATACAAAATAAATTTAAAGATAATAACCAGAAGAAATTAGAACTTGGATAATTGTAGAAGAGACAAAGAGCCCAAGGATCACGTTTCACCCAACCTTTTCCTGAAGATAGCTCAAATGCATGTCTTAGGACCCCCGATCCTATCCACTAATCTACCAGGATGAAAAAACTGTGTGAAGGAATGGGTTTACATATCCTTGCAACTCAACATAAGTACTTCACAATAGTACTACTGTCCTCAGCAATAAAGAACTCAGTTGTCAAGCTGCACTAGTTCTGAAAATCGTCTTAACACTCAAACCACTTCTAACTTTCACCTCATCGAATCTCTTGTGCTCTTTTCTCAACTTCATATTTTCACAAGGTAAGGAATGAACAACCTTCTGCTGAATTTGATGGATAGATATATGCATTCCTATGTCTTTTTGGTCAGTTTTTCGATTAATCAACCACCTGTTATGTTCCAGTTTCTTGGGGGACATGACCAGAAAATTAGGGAAATTGCCCCCTGCAATAGCTAGAAGTGGTTGAGGATGTTGCCATATGTCAGTTTGTTCTCACCCTAGTCTATTCCTCCTTGTGAGTCAGTGGACACTCATTCAACAAACTCCTTAGCTTATTTGTCTCATATTTTATTTATTAAGTAATAAAATATTCAATAGAATTAATTACAATCATCCTTGACCCCACTTGGTCAATAGTCATAAACTTTACAATAAAAATAAAATAAATTTTTTTCTTAAACATAAAATGCTATTGAAATTGGGGTACGTGGCAATCCTTCTTGGTGTTCTTTAGGGACATCTATTTGTATGGTTGCAGTCTTAAAAACACCCAATTCCCAACATTAAAGCTTCGTTCACTATGGTGTTGATTTGCTTGTTGTTTCATTTGATTTTGTGCTAGATTCAGGTTGTCCTTTAAGAGTTGAAGAACTTGTTGTTGATGTTCCATGTGATCTTCCACTGCGTGAACCTTATATCCTCTTAGTGAAGATGTGATGGATGGAATATGGTAGCCATACAGTGCCATAAATGAGGTCATTTTTTATGATTTATGGAAGGAAGCATTCTACCACCATTCTCCCAAGGGTAACCACTTGACCCATTCTATTTGTTTATCATCTCCAAAACATCAAATATACCCTTCCAAACATCTGTTTACTATCTCTTCTTGTCCATGATATTGAGGATGATAAGATAAGTTATGAGCCAGTTGAGTACCCAAACAAGAAAACAATTCGGTCCAAAACTTTCCAGTGAAAATGGGATCCCTGTCACTTACTATAATATTTGGAGTACCACGTAGTTTTTGTACTATATCCATAAAATAATTTGTAATCGTGCTTGCTTTGAAGGGGTGAGATAGTGCACAGAAGTGTGCATATTTAGTAAGTCTATCAACAACCACCATGATGACAATGTTTTCTTCAGACTTTGGTAAACTTGTGATAAAATCCATCGAGACCTTTGTACACCTTTGGCTTGGAATGGAAATTGCTTGTAGGAGACCAGGAGTCTTAATTGTTTCCACTTTATTTTGTTGGAAAATGAAAAATTCTGCCACAAATTTTTGAACATCGGTTTTAAGAGCATACAAAAAAAAAATTCTTTACCTTGTGGTAGGTTTTAAGAAACTTGAGTGACCTCCTATCGGTGAAGTGGAATTCAAGAAGTACATTTTTCTTGAGCTAGGAACTCATACCAAGATATGAGCGATCCTTGTACGATAACAAGTTATCTTTTCAGCTAAATGTGTTAGAGGAACTGGGATCCTCCTGAAGCTTTTGAATAATATCCATATTTTTTCATCATTTTTCCATTCATCCATAGCCTCTTCTATCCAATATGGTTGGATGATCTAAATAACATAGAGTAATGCTTCAACATACACATCTTTCCTGGAGAGTACAACTACAACAACATTTTTCTTCCCTTTTTTGTAGATGATTTCAAAGTCATATCCCAGCATCTTTGTTACCCATTTTTGTTGCTATTCTGAATATAGCCTTTGTTTCAAGAAGTATTTAAGGCTATCATGATCATCTTTAACCTTGAATTGTCTCCCTATAAGGTAGGGGTGTCATTGCTTCAAGGAATGTAGTATTGCAAACATTTCCTTCTCATAAATGGATTTTTTAAGTTCTTTCCCTTGATTAGATGACAGGTGAAGGAAATAGGGTGTCCTTCTTGCATTAGTATAGCTCCAATTCCATTTCCTAAAGCATCGCATTCCATAATAAAGGTTTTTGTGAAGTCTAGTGTCGTTAAAACAAGAGCTTTACACATGGCTTCTTTGAGTTGTTGAAAAGATTGAGTTTCCTCTACAGTCCAAGAAAATGCATCTTTTTTCAGTGACGATGTTAGAAGAGTTGCTATTCTTCCATAGTTATGAACAAGCTTGTGGCAGTACCCTCTCAGACCTAAGAATCCTCAAAGATTGTTCAGGGTTTTGGGAATCGACTAGTGCATCATGGATTTAATTTTTTTAGGGTCTACCTTGACACCTTCATGAGATACAATATGACCCAAATACTCTACCTCCTTTATCCTAAAGAAACATTTTAAGGGTTTTGCATGCATTTCTTTCTCCTTTAGTAGTTTTAGTACCCTGTCAACATGTTGAACATGTTCTTCCCAAGACTCTCTATAGATTAGCATATCATCAAAGAATATACCAACAAAAATTTTCTAAGGAAAGGCTTGAAAATAGAATTCATCAAACCTTGAAATGTGGAAGGTGCATTTATTAAACCAAATGGCATGACCAAAAATTTACAGTGACCTTCATGAGTTATGAATGTTTTTTTGGTGATGGATTCATCCTTCATTCGAATATGATGATACCCGAAATGAAGATCCAACTTTGTGAAGACAACTACTCCATGTAATTCATCTAACAATTCATCAATGATGAGAATGGGAAACTTATCTTTAATGTTGATCTTGTTGAGCTCTCTATAATCAGTACACATACGCCATGATCCATCTGGCTTGTGTACCATTACCACTGGTGCAGAGTAAGAAATTTGGCTAGGCCTACTTATGCTATCCTCTAACATTTCATCCACCATATGCTCAATTTCACTCTTTTGGCTATAGGGATATCAGTAAGGTCTGATGTTAGGAGGAACACTGCCTGGAATTAAGTGGATAGCATGATCAAAGTCATGAATAGGTGGAATACCTTTGGGAATATCATCAAATACCTTGGAATGCTTATTAATGACCCTTTGGAGATCTAGGGAGATAGGTAATTTTGAGTTTTGAACATCTAATGAGAATAATTGTGCAACTATACATTGATGTCCCTTTTTGAACAACTTTGTCATACCATTAGAGCTTATCACCTTGCCTTTTTTTCCTATGATACCATTTAACTCATATTCTTTACCTTCCCATGAAAAATTCATGAAATGTTTTTGAAAATTTAAATCCATTGTTCCGAGTGATTGTAACCATTTGAAACCCATGACGATATCAGCACCACCCATTGGGATAGAAATCATTGGACTATTCAATACATATTCCCCCATAGATAGATTGATATTATGGCATTTCCCTGAGCAATTTATAGTTCCTCCATCTGCAATCATTACTTGAAACTATGGTGTTGGATAAACAAAGCAATTAATAACTTTGGCTAATTTATAGTGAATGATATTATGAGTACTACCACAATAAATCAACAATGTTATCCTCTTCTTTTTTATGTATCCTTCTATATTGAGAGTTTGAGGAGTACTAATTCCATCCAATGCATGACAAGATATGGTGGGAGTAATTTCTACTGAAGTAGTCGCTTCCATTTCTTCTGAAGTCACATCTTCTTGAGATGCTTCCTCTTATTTTGGTTCTTCCTCTTCACAATCTATGTAGAATAATTTTTCTCATTGCACTTATGTCCCTTACTATACCTGCTGTCACTATTAAAACATAATCCTTTTGCTCTTCTTTCATCTAGTTGTTGGGGTGTCAAACTTTGTGATGATTTAGAAGAAGGAACAATATTTTCTCTATATGTGTTGGAGAATGCCTTTCTAGTAATCATTTCCGTATTTTTATTTTCAACCTTCATTGCCATCATGAAAGCCTTCTCTAGTGATGATGGTTCAAAGAGATGCACCTCATGTTGAATGTTGAATGTTATCTTTCAAGGTTCCAATAAAGAGATATAACAAATTATCTTCTGAAATATTCTTCACTTTGAGACTTAGCTACTGAAATTGCTTGATGTGATCTGTAACTGAAATTTTTTGCTTGAGACTTAGCTTCTAAAATTGATTGATGTGATCTTCTGAAAGGTCATCGATAGCAATGTTAGGAACCCCCACAGTCATCCTCTTGAGTTTTTCTTCAATTTATTGAAGTTCCTCATCTTCCTCTACATTTCTAATGGCTATATCTCTAACAACCCCTCGCTTTTTGATTGGAAAGGACCCTGTAGGTCTAGATGGAAAAAAGTTTGCAAACTTGTAGGATGTGTCTTAGTATCACCGAAAATACAAAAAAATGAGATATGATATAAAAAAAAATATAGAATGAGGTAGTATCCCTCTTAACTCGATTTTCCCACTGCCCTCCCTTGTGAAACGAAAGATCAGGGTCACCCATGAAGTCATTCCCTGCATATGCATAGTCCTCGACCATCAATAGTTGGCATCATAGAAAATAGAAAAATAAGGAACCATAGGTCACTATAGGCCCTCCACCACCTCTGTGATGGGTCATAGCCTTGACCCACTGCAACATCCATGGATGCTCAGGATCCAATCTATTGAGAGGTACCTATGGATGTAACAAAGGCACCCTCTCCAAGAATAATGATACTACCATTTCCCCATAGTCAAACTATTTTAGCTCACCTCATCGACATTTTGTGAGATGTTCCTTGAGGCTTTCCAATAGCCTCTCACTCTAGTTGAATATGGTTGGATCCATGCACTCCAATGAATATAGCATGTATAAACGGGTAGTCTAGTGAGAAGCTCTACTACACACTACCTTATATATGGTGAAGGTTACATTCCTTAACTAGAGATCTACAATGTGTTCTATTGGAATCTTGGCCCCTTGGGACCTTATTCCGAATACACAATACTCATCAATAAGGTCATCAATGAAAATGTCCCCTCCTCTAGGAACTGTGAGATATATTGGACTTCCTCTCCTAGATAGCCCTATTGAAAAGTATATTTCCTTGACATCAATCATCAGAATATGGGTCCCAACCTAGAAGTGTTTCTGATCTATATCCCACATCTAAATCAAATGATCTAGCAAGCGAACATGGGCTCGCATGCCCGACACCCTGAAGTATTTATGGAGTCCACACTCCCTTAGTTCCCTCACGGTCATTAGTTCATTGGTTACTTGGTAATCATCTAGCTCATGTTCACGCTCCTTCCAAATCACCATTTTGTGAGTCAAACACCTGTGGAACATCCACATGATAACCATTAGACTCCACTCATTGAGAAAAACTTGAATTTCATGCTTGATTTGTGTTTTTTGGAGAGCCCTAGTCGTTGACGCACTCTCCCTAAGTGAATAGAGCTATGACGCAGTCTCTCCTAAAAGACAGAATTCCCCTGGTGCTCTTTCCCCTTTCAGGGAGTCTGTCGACACACCTCCCGAAAGGGAGAAGAGTGTCGTCCAAACCACACTCTTATATTTTAAAAAACTCTCCTAAAACAATACAAATCATGATAAAAATGGATTTTTAACCATGAAAAGGAAGGGAAGGATGATATGTCTTACCTGCTTCTGACGATTTGTCAATTGGATGCTTGTAGCTCTTGGAAACTTTGTTTCAAAATCCTCTCTCAAACACAATGTTCACCCTATTTCTATGGTAAAAATCACAGTGGTAAGAAATTTTAAATATTTCAATTTTTATATTAGTTCTTTATTTTTTTATTAAAAATAATTAGTGAAATATTTAAATAATATGGGTTTTTGTTATGTTTTTTCTATAGTTTTCATGGTGAAATTGTTCTAATGTTGTTTTTGAATATTTCAGGACCTTATTGGGTGTTTTTGGCTACAATCGAGCTCCTTTTTTACTTTTTCACAGTCTAGTTCAAGTTGAAAAAAGTTTCAAGCTCCTTTTATATCCACATCGTGCTAGTTATAAATTCAATGAAAATGTATCGAGTGTGCTTTTACCACTTTTTTGGACTCGCTAAAATGGATGATGAAAAAAGGAAACCTTTATAGAGTCATGTTTAAGCTCTTTTCATGCTCCCTAAATATGAAAAGATTGCCAGGTGAACTTGATTCTTTCATGCAAGTAGAATTACTTTAAAGGTCGTCTATTAGGTGATAATTTACCCCTTTTTTGAATTGGTTAGCCTCATTTACAAAAAAGGAATACTCTAGTTCAACGTGACTAGAAGACTTCTCCTAGGTATCACTTTATAATTTTTTCGACCTTCGAGACTAAATCTACGAAAAGTCCATTTTGGATTCTTCTTTGTCATTTTAGACACTATAAATATGAAACGACGACTAAGTTTACCTTCTTTATACTCATAAAATTAATCTTTGAAGGACCTTTTTTGGGAATAAACCCCTCCTTTCTCATATTCATACAACATATCAGGTTGGAATCATCATTCACTGAGCTATATCGAGTGTTTGTTAACCTTTTTCAAGCTCGTTAAAAAGTAAATAGGTACTCGTCCATCGTGTTGGGGAAATTAAGGGAATGGGGAATATATTTCATTTGTATTAATGGGAGATTAACCCTCCTTTGAACATGGAACGTGTCTACATTTTCATCCAAACGGTTGGGTATTTATCTTTTCATCAAGTTGATCCACTTTCATAATTCATTTAACTCATTTTAGTCAATTCAAAGAGTGCATCATCCTACCATTTCATTATGTCTAATCTCTACCTCGATCAAGTCAATGATGCTAAGTTACTTTCCGTTTCATCCAATGTTCAAAGGGAGTCTTTACTATAGTCTTCCTTTGCATTTACTTTAACTTCCATCAAGTAGGTCATATCTAAGTCAGTCCTATGGTTGTTCATATATCACCATCACTTCAAAACCATTTTTGTTCCATGTTTAATGTAGATGATGGGAGAAACACCATGGACCTTCTTCAACGAGTCTATTTTTGTTGACACCAGCACATTATCTGGTAATTAGTCTTAGAAACCATTCAATTACCTTGAATCCTACATGCCTCAATGGTAGGTTTCCTCACTTTCAACAGTAGGCTTTCATCATTGGCCTTTGATCAGGAGATTCCATCAATTTCTTGACTTCATCTTATCTATTCACATTTGGAGCAATGTACTAGAGTACCTTGGGAATCATTGACATTAATGTTGACTTCCCTCACACTTGTTAACGGTATAAATTAACAGTAAGTAATCACACAGTTTCTACCATGTTCGACATCAAGACATCTATTTACATGGATAGAACCCTATTGTTTGGGATTGGAATGAAGACCCTTAATGGTTAGGTATTCGCTTGAATATGTTCCTATATTTAGGTTGCGATAGAGTATTTCTTGAGTCATTGCATGGATCCATGTTGTATTTATGGTGGCTATGCTCAGGTTTGGGTTAGGATGGCATAGATCTAAAGTTTATATTTTCATAGTTATGTCTATATTTGAGTATTTTTTATCATAGATCTACAATGTATTGATGGTAGCCATGATATGGCCATTATACATAGATCTACAGTGTATTGGTCAGCAGTCATGATTTGAGTTAGATAGTTTGTAACTGGTCTTATAACAAGTCTTTACTCGCCATTATTTTTCCTCTGATTCCATATCACCTCTAGTGAATCATTTCACCTATCATATCATTTTAGCTTCATAGTTTTTGGGTAATTCTATTACACCTAAAATTTGTTTCTATACTCAATCCCTTGAAGTGATATGTCGAAACCATATTTTGAAGAGCTTTTTTCCCAACTCTAGGAGGTCTGACACATCCTACCTCCTGAAATAGGGAATCATACATGAATGATGCCTCTTACCCATTGACATGGTGTGTTGATGACACTTGTTTCCTCAAGACAAAGATCATCATTGCATCTTGTCCATGTGCAAGGATCGTTAACACTGTCAAAAAGGTAAAAAGAGAAGACTTTTAGAACCTTCTAGACGAAAATTCTCATGGAGGCTTATCTCAACTCCTTGGAGTAGGTGGAATCCATCCCCCTAGCCTCTAGGGATCATTCCTCACATTCCTCCCAAAAGATCTCAATCCCTTTGGGATTCCTTTGTCCTATATATACAAGCTTCCCTTCATGTATAGAACAGGTAAGAGAACCAAGAGAGCACCTTTATGCTGCTAGAATCATTGTTGGTATAGAAGGAAAAGAGTGTGGTTGTGAGTGATGTTGGAAATGGAATCAAGTGCACAAGGTGTGACAAATAAGATATTGACAGGCGGCTAAGTCAACCTACGCAAGGGAAAGATACCGACAAGTATGATCGACTTGGTCGAATTAGTTAGAAGTTTTGGTCTAAGTTAGTTAGAGAGTCGGGCCATGCGGACCTATTTTTAATGGATTAAGCCTATAAATAGACTTAGGAGTAGGATCTAATCATCACATATTTTTGGTTCGAATCATCTAATATTTTTTCGGATGTTTTTTTTTGCTATATTTTTTTGATCTGCTGTTGGAGCAGGGCCCCGCAGCTATAGGAAAAGCTGCTATTTTTGGTAGAAGATGGACAATTTTTGGAGGAAAGGCATTTTTGGCGATGCTGATAAGGTAGCGATATCTAAAATGTGATAAAGGTACGACGCCGTAGCACATTTCCCGCTGCAGATCACGGGCCGAAAATCATGGCAGTCGAAACAAGGAAGTCAAAGGAAATAGTACTTGAAGCGGCTGAGAAGAGAGCTCAACCACTGCATTTAAGGCAGCGACGATGACAGGAGGGTTCAGCTACCCTCATAAATGGAGAAGGAGCAATGGGCCGAGGTATTAAAGACAAAGGACAGAAGGGGAGAGACTGAGGAAGTGGTGCCCATACCCGCGATCAACGCCAAAAATTGCGGAAGACTGCAGGAAGCTACGGTGTGACAGGTAAGGGGCGGTTCAAAGTACAGATAGGCCGACTATCATAGTTAGGGTTTTGGGTTACTGTTGGGATAGGCCCACAATTTTATATCACGGTGAGACCTTTGGGCCACCTATTTAAGCATGTATTTTGTATTATGAAGGGTTGGGGTTTTTTTTGGTTGTTATTAGTTGTCATTAGTATAGCAAGACATTGAGGAAGAGTCGATCTCTGGTTCTGTCCTTAAGTCTGTAGTTATCTTACTGTAACTAGTGGCCGGCTCCTTCAGCATGAATGTAACAATCCGTAGGGATTGAGAGAGAGAGAGAGAGAGAGAAAGAGTATATTGTAAGAAGAAAGCATTATAGTAAGAGAAGAGATCTAAGAGAGAAGGGCTCCCAGCAGTGTGCGTGGAGTTTCCTAGAAGATCTCAAGCTGCATAAGAGCTTGCAGTGGAATTGTGTTTACTCTCTCAAAGATATAATATAAACACAGTTCACGTGGATGTAGTTTCCCCCCTGGAAGTGAACCACGTAACATCTATGTGTTGTGTGACTATTTCATGTGATTGTGCTCTACTTATTTGCTATCTGTTATCTGTTACATGAACTTTGCTTATTAGTTAAAGAATGTATATATGCTATCCTTCAGTTTCTAGTAACATAGAAGGTTAAATGTGAGTTAAATGTGTCGAGTATTATGTATATGATTTTATCAATGCTTGATGCACAATAGTTAACAGCTACAGTGTTAAGTGACTTCTATATATTTAGTTCAACGAGTTGAGGGTAATTGATGTTGAGTGTGTTAAACTGTAGTAGCTTAAGTGAAGTTATTTAACACCCTAATGAAGGTTAACTGAGCTGTTCTACCCCGGGAGGAAGCCTCTGGACCTTGGGAATTGATGAGCATATTGATTCTTACTGTAGGAAATATTGCAACGTAGAAAGGCGATATCGCACTGTCGAGGGAGCTGCGGTGTGAGATATCACAGGTTAAGAGTTGAGCAAAAGGGAAGGTTCACGCAGCGCCTTAGAAGCTGTGATGCTATAAGAGTCATTCCCATAGCAGAGTCAGCTAGGAAGAGAGAAACAACCCTTGTTGAGAGATCTAGCTGGTTAATTAGAGTCAAGAGGACCTAGGATGCTACAGAACCTAGTTGAGGAAGCCTTATTCTTCAGCCACCCCATCTAGAATCACTTCAGGTGAGACTTCAGGTTGTTCTGTGGTCTATTTCCAAAAGGGCCAGTGAGCTAGGGGTTTTGTTGGTACAATAAAGTAAACCCGGGTCTGCCCAGTAAAGACCAACAAATGGTTCCGATGCCGATTTTGAACAAATTGAAGAGTTGATGTTCTGTTGGCATCCTACTAAAGAAGAACTTAACCAGTGGGTTGATTCTAAGGAAAGAGAATTTGATGAGAAAGAAAACAAGAGTCCTAGGCTGAGTACAGAGGACTAGTTACAGAAACATATCTTCACAGACCTGCATGAGATATTTTTTGTGACCTATGCAAATGAGTTGTATGATTGGTTGTCAAATTTGAATGATAAGCATGTGTTCAAGAAGAAAAGGAACATTGTCTGGAAACCGAAACTGATTCATAGCATGAAAAGTGTAGATAATCCCATTTCATGGGCAGTAGACTTCTGGCTTGCAAGTTTGCTGGAAGGTTTCATTACAGACTTTGCAGTTGATCAAAGAAAGAGTTTCAGTAAAGCAGAGAGGTACTTCTTCAAGGGATATCATGGTAAGTACTTGAAATATTTAAATTTGTCCCTTAAGATGTTATTGTATGAAAAAGGAGTACTGGATATATTCTCAGATGAATAAGTTAAGTAAGTGTAATGTCACAAGAGTTTGAGAGTGATTCTGAAGAAATTGGATGTACACCTAGCGGTAAGAGATATAAAGTAGATTTTAGATCTTCCTTCTTTGAAGATAGTTTAGACAGGACTAGAGAACAAAGTCAAAGTAATAAAGAAAGAACAGTAGGGGGTATCTCTTACCACCCTTATACCCCACAGAAACCAACCGAGGCTCAGAATAATCCTGCAGGAACTTCATCTAGTAATTCACACACAGTACATACTACCTTTATACCACCTACATTTTCACCACCAAGTGGTAGTAATACAGCAAATCAGAATCCACCTTGTAGAAACAGAATGTGGGATGCCATGAAATTACCTACCTTTAGGGGTACATGGGTAGAAGACCCATAACAACATTGGTTCCTATGTGAAGATGTATGGACCATTAAACAAATCCAGGATGACAATACTAAGCTTGTCCAGTTGGCCACTACACTTAGAGAAAGAGATTTAACATGGTAAATGAAGTATACATCAGCGTAGAACAGAACACTCGTAGAGGTCAGGACTGTAATGATTAAGGAATTTAAGAAACCCAAGTCTGAGTCACAATGTATCAGAGAACTTAAAGACATCAAACAGTTACCCACAGAGTCAGTATGGGATTTCGATCAGAAATTTAAAGCTCTTATAGACCAATTTATTTTTGAGTTTGCGCTGGAGTAGCATAAAGAAAGGTTCATCGCAACACTGCTCCCTCGTATCAGACTTCCATTGATGCAACAGAAACTCCATACACGGGATGAAGCATTGGAGATGGAAATGAAACTAGAGGCTTCACCTTTAGCTGAGACTAGTGCAGGTATGACAAACTTACAGAATCAGTTAGCCAATCTCACTTCACAACTACATGAGATTAAGAAAGGAAAAGAGTTTGAACAAGAATTATGGTGTACAAAGTGTAAAGGACATGGCCATACCAAAGATAACTATCCAGTATTTGTTGAGTATATAGCAAGTGGGGCTCCTAACCCCTTAGTACAGAATCAAGGGACATGGTGTGCAATCCGTAGAACAAGAGGACATAGACCACATGAATTCCCTTTACTTCAAAAGTATGTACAAACTCCTAAGAATTTATACTGTAACTTCTATAAGTCAGTAGGACATGATGAAAATAATTGCAGAGCTTATGATCTAATGATAGATAGAAAACATGAGTTCTACAGAGTCCAGTCAGAGACATCAGGACCAACAAGAGGCCCACCACGTGAACCAGCTCATGATGGCCATGGTGGAGGATTCATAGGAAGAGGCCATGGTGGAGGCTTTGGCCGTGGCCATGGACCGATTCTTTGTTACAACTGTGGATCCATAGGAAATTATGCTAGGGATTGTCAGAACCCTACTACAACATGTAAGTATTGCAAGTCCTATGATCATACTATAGAAGAATGTCCTATCTTGATAGCCAAGATTAAGGATCCTAAGCCAGTAGTAAACCAAAAAATTCATCTTATTGCTGCTGAGAAAAAAGAAACAGAACCAAGAGTCAATGTTGTGACTCGCAGCGGTGCTTCTACTAGCAGGACATCACAGGATGCCGAAAAGAATACAGGTCCGAAGTGGGTGCGTAAAGCCATTGATAAATCTACACCACTTGACCTGCAGAAGAACAAAGAAACATTTCAGTAAGCTAAAACTTTCTTTACTGACCCTACACCATCAGGATCACAGATATTTCCTTATAGGGGTGTACCACAGCAAACACCTTGTGGCATTAATCCTGTGTAGATATTGCAGGCTACCACATCTGGAAGGTGCAAAGAGGATGAGTTGACAGGAAGTGTACAATCCTTCCTGCGGAGCTGCTTGAAACTCGTAAGAAATGAGAAATACATAGAAGAGCTTCAATGCATCATAGATCAGTATCAGCAGTCTTCTTCCATGAGCAGTACGCAGCATGTTGGTCATAATATTATGGGCCATACAAGAACAGGAAGAGAAATGAGACTCACAACACAAATTGGAGAGTTTGAAATGGATGTGGTAATCCTAGATTTAGGATCAGAGGTAAATGTTCTTACTAAGCAGACATGGGAACATATGGGTAGCCCTAAGTTAGCCAGATCACCTATCCATCTACGATTATCCAATCAGCAAAGGGTATATCCACTGGGTCGATTACCGCAAGTACCAGTTGATATTGATGGAGTTCGCAGCTTTTCATATTTTGAAGTCATAGAAATTATTTGCGATAGAAGACCGTATACAGCTTTATTAGGTATTGATTGGGCATTTGAAAACATGGCTGTTATCGATTTGAAGAAAATAAAAATGAACTTTGAGGATAAATAGATTCGAGTCATCGCACCTATCACGTCCCCAACCCTTACACCAGCGAAGAGGACGCAACGAACACCACATACAGTAGGGCAAACATCCCCATCAACATGGACAAGCATAAATGCTGAAATTAAAAGCTTAAACACAGTGCATACGAAGATGCATAACCATGCAAGCATACATAGATGCAGAATGAATCAACACTCAGCGGAAGCAACACACATTCCAGCATTCACATGTTCATCATAGTTCATAAAACAATAGATATAATTCCACAGATGAGATAGTCAGCGGCACTTATCTTTTGATGAAGAATTCACCCTACAAGCAGCTATGTCACTGCAATGTTCCACCCAACCATAGGCCAGCATGCTCATCAATCTCTCAACAAGACTGCCACCCCCGAGCTGGGCATGATTCCTCCAAGGATAAGGGTCATTGCAGGCTTACACATAGCCCAGGGACACACTCAGGAAACCAACACAGTTGGGTTTATTAGGCCATCCAAAAACCGGCCAAGCCAGCACAATATGAAGACAAACCAATTCATACACGCAGCAAAACAATTCCTTCACAGCCCTGTGAAGAAGGCAAAGATGACCGACTGACAGTACCCAAACAAAAGATGAAATGCAGCTCAAGCCCACAAGCCAACTCAGAGTTGTTCTTGGCCCTAGCGTGGCCAAAACAACTCAGTTGCAACCCAAAACCAGGGTACTTCAGCAACCCAATCTCACAATGCAAATGATGGAAGCTATACAAAGTCCCAAAATGAAAACAGTGAGCACGGCTCACAACATGGGAAAAATAACAGCCCCAAAAACGTATCAGCATACATTTCCAACAGTGTCGGGGAAACAGCAGCCTGTTCTGGACAATGAAGTAAGTGGAAAAACATACATAGACCATGCTAAGGAAGATATTACCATCTCCCAGCCTGTACGTGAGCAGCAGCAACGCAGAACCCACAACTCAACCGGTGGGGAAAAACACACAGTCACGCCACCCACAAATCCGCAGAGGAAGAACTACGTGGGTAAAACCTAGAAGGTTCTATGCATGAGAGAGAACAGGAATTCAACTCCTTTGTGAGGATGAATAGACCAAATCCCCAGCACGTGGATCAACAAACCCCTCTACGCGAGGAAAATGAACAGACACCTGAAAATGCATGAACGTCTTAGCATTGTCGTGGGAAGGCAAAAAACCATGAGAGAAAACCCCCCTGTGTGAGGGTGAGCATCCCAGAATGGAAGACGCGTTAAGGTTGGAAAATGTGGGAGAGAAGAGTTAATGCAGTCATGGGTGGAGTGGGTGCATGGGTAAGGGACTGACAGTCCTGCCACCCCACTCCCAAAAACAATAACTGCCTCCACCACCAGCAGCCATAACTACCTCAACTACTCCACAAAAACAATAAAGAGGTTGACAAGGGAAGATGGAAAAACAAAAAAAGGTGGCAACACATGGGTTTCCCCCATAGACCAAGGTTTGACATTCCCCCACCCCTTATCCTTTAGAATCATGCCCTTTTCATTTCAACGTTGCACTACTGTAGCTGGTTGTGATTTTAGTTTTATTTGATGTGCGTGTTTACATGATGTCGAATTATAATGTGCCAAATAGCACGATATACCATCGACAACTATCCCCATTGCCGAAACATACACAACCAAATCGATGGTGGGGCTTTTGCCTTTATCTCCTCACCCTGATTAATTACATTATATACATCATGCAAACGGGGTCAAAACTAGGACATTACATTCCCCTCCCCCTTCGAATAACACCGTCCTCGGTGTTCCAATACATAGGAATACATATACAATATATATAGAATTGCACATCAAAATTTCAAAATTTTGCAGATCTGTCACACATTCAGTTATTCACTTTGAAAGTTCAGGACCAAGCCCCTCAGCTCCAATGGACTTCTCCTGTTGGTTCTCATCTTCCAGCTGATCCCGAAGTCTAGGAACTTTGCGGCTATTTCCTTCATCATGTTCCCTCATTGGGCAGTCCCGGCGTAAATGATGTCCTTCGCATTTCCATCATTTCACTGGCTGCTTCATCTTTACCTGCTCAATTTCCTTTGAGTCTTCATGCCTAGACCATTTCTTATCAGGTCGCTTGGAAAATTGTCCCATCACTGGTCCACCTTCCTTTCCTTTGCCGATTGCTCCCAGAAGGCTTTTCACCTCCCTTTGCAAACCAATAGAGTCTTGCAAAATCTGGTGGTTCATTTCATTCTGCCTTCTTTGTATCTTGAGCATCTCCCCAAGATTCTCTTGGGTCTTGGCAATCATTTGAAGAAGATTTTCAGCCAAGTCTAGCAACTTTTGATCTGCTGCCATGATCAATGTGCACCACCAGGTCTCACTTTTCTCACCTATGAAATCCACCATTGAAATTCTATCATACCAAGCATAATATAGACATTAAAATAAGTCAGTTAACTACCCAATCGGCATGAAAATCCAAGCCTCATCAAGGAGACTTTTATATTTTTCATGCCTTCCCCAACAGGCACACGAGCTCATTCATGTCCATTCTTGGGCAGGGAATTAACCACTCCAGCATTCACAATTTACCTTC
>LPNX010409360.1:6051-59071 GCA_001517045.1 Pseudotsuga menziesii | reverse complement strand
ATCAAAGGCAAGAGAGAGCAACAAGAGTTTTTCCCTCTTTGTTTTTGTTCCATCCTGGAACCCACACCATCGCAGTGTCTTTTCATGCTCTTAGCCCCTTTCACTTCACCGTGAATGCTGGACCAATCTCTCTTGGTCATGACACTTAGTGCCTCCGATCTATTCTAGACCTCCAAACCATGGAGTCTCTCCACATGGTTTGTCTCAACTGCTAGGAACCTCACGGTCTCACTAGCACCTTTTTCATTACCGCTCATTCTGAGCTTTCCAGAACAGTCACATGTCCACATGCACCTTTAGGATTCTCTCCTAGTCCTTTCTTCCAGTGATACCTATACTCAAACATTGAATAGATTCACATGTTTAGTTTATTCTCATCAGTTTTATCTTGTTCTAGAGATAAAACATCATTACCAATCATCTACACATGTATATTCATAAGCAAAATAATCCAATACTTATATGTATTGTGTGTTTCCTTGTTCATCCATAGGATCCTGCTTCGCTTGGCAAGCCTTGGGATTGCCTATGGACTTAGATGTTAGGTCAGCACGCAAGATTCTCCTCAACATCAGATAATTCATGTCTAGCCAGTACATCCTCATGTCAACTGGGCTTGGAATTTTACCATGACCATTTCCCGATCTAGATCTACTATGGATCCTCAGGTGCATCACATCCCAACATACACTTATACCAGCACACACTTATATCAACAATAACCCTTACTCTACAACCCCTCACAACAACCATTTACCTTTACTTTTACCTTTAGGGTGCAACACCCAACTGCATCTATTTAGTATGTCAACACAAGAAACACAAGTAATACAAGCAAACTCATCAGCGTTAATGCTCTAAAACTGTAACCACATTTCATATCCTTCACTATCAAGTATTGAGACACCAGGAGTGCGTCCACTCCCTAGAGTGTAATCAATATTGAAAACCCTTTCATGGCTCAACATCAGAAAAGTGTGCACCCTTCTTTGATGTGTGCCATGTAGGCCCTATTCATACTCAAGCAATCGGTCATAATGGATATTAAATAAAAACATGTTCTGCATATGGAATTCAACAATTAAACATGCATATTCTTAGCAAGGGTTACAGAACACCTATCTATTTGCTGTCGCAGTATTCATTTTATGTATATCAGGCATAGTCAAGCCATCAAGGAGTTGGGAAAGGCTAAATGCTATGCTGGTGAGCTCATTGCAGAGCTAGAAACACCTACACCAGAAATAGCCTGACTTCTAAGACACCCACACACACCTAGCACAAGGAATCAGTCCCTTCTCTGCTACACAGTCCCTCAGGCCCTGCATTCCCTTCCAGTGCTATCCTGGGGTTGTGGAGAAGAAAGCCATCCCTCTAGCTCTATCTATGTGGTTTCCAATTACCAGGTTTAAGCAAACCAAGCCCCCATCCCTGCTCCCAACACAGTTTGTATCCACACATGTCTTACCGACATAACCCATACCATCTCACTCATGTTATTACCAAACATACAGTGGAGATAAGACATTTTCAAAATGTCCAATGGCATTTCACCCGAAACCCATTTCCAAGGGAAAACCTTCCCATGAAGTTTGGCTCTTGTACGTCATCACATATGATCTTCCTGCAGTGTGTATCCCTGACACATTCATCAAATAGAAAAATAGTCAATCATTACCTGATACTACAATCCAAATTGATCGTTCCATAACCAAGCAATGACATTAGCAATCAAATCCAATAAGAATTTGCAATTCTATCTACTACAGAAATTGACTTGCTCAATTGTGGATCTCTTGTAAGCAACACTACTATGCCCATTATAATTTTATGCTTACTATCATAATATGAATACCCACTTACCATGTGTCCCTCCTGACACAATCTCATACAAGCCAACAATGATTAGTAGTCATCAGCAATTCTTAAAACCGAAATTCCCAATTCAAATTTAACAACCCATTATGCACACCAACTACTTTTACAACTATGAGACTCTTCTCATAAGGTTTGTCTCTTTCACATGGTAGATTCTGGCATTGGTCAGGGTCTTACCTCTCACTGCCATGCTCAAAATAATCTACCTAAAACATGAGCTTCAATCAACCAAACACTTGGTAAATCTGGATGCATATAACTTTTTCATTGCTACAACCATCACTAAATCATTTTCAGAATTTATAAAATTCAAATACTTCCAACTGTTAGTCACATCAATATTATCAAAGCTCATTTACTTCATGGATTCCTTATCATATTAACATTTGCAAGGTATAGTCATATCATTCATGCAATTAAAGGAAATGTTTAGATACTCCTTACTTCACAAGCGTATCATTTGTACCACCTTGCTCTTCCATAGAGCATTTCCGGCAGCCAGCTGATCATGACTATCCTCTTTATGCACTTACTATCCTGCATTCATAACAGCCTTTGAAATGGTTCTTGAATTGTCATCAATTCATCATTTCAGCCATTAGTTATTCATAATATCACATGCACTCATCTCGATGCACTCATGCAATGCATCACAACATTTGCACCTGTACTTATGCAATCAGTCACTCATGCCCTTTATATGCATCCATTCAATGCATGACTGCAAGATTCATAAAATATTTTTAGTGCATATCCATTCAATGCTTCATTGCATTGATTCAGGAATACTATGCATTCAACATACCATGCATGGCCTAACCATGGCTACTTCATATAGGATGCATTACTATAATCAATATCATTGGTACTTATTTTCCTTGGGCTACTAAGCTCAATCAATATATACAGGCATGATACCTTTCTATATGAACGTAGTATATCATTCAAATATCCACATGGTATGAGGTCTCTTACCTTTACCACTCCATGGAATTTTTCATAATCAAACTCTTACCTTCATGGGTTCTACTTACACCCTTGACATGACCAATTTGGTTGGTCCTTTGCAGGAGATTGCAGAATTTTCTCACCAAATTTTATTTATGGAGGTCGTTGCCTTATCCCTTTCTCCGGAGGGTTGCTAGTCACATTCGTCAACATCAGCAACATATTCTGCCAGGTCCATGTTGTCGTTGGTTTTCCCACTAATGCCAACACCAATGCAATGATTATCATTAGTGGCTCATTGTAAATGTCTACTCCCACAACTCTTACCAACATGTAACATCCTATGCACGCAAAGAATATCCTCATACATTTTATGTACAAAATTTTATAAAATATAAGTATAGTTAGCAAGATAGGGGTTAAGGAATTTTCCCTTTCAAATCCCTCATCTTTGCATGGAACTCATTTTCCACACAACAGCTGGTTAGCCTTCATAGTCCTTGCTACCTCGGGCATGCAATTCTCGAATTTCTCCATATTGACAGCAACATTGTTTGTCAAAACAACCACTATTACTTTTCTGATATTCATTCAAACTCTGGTGGCTCTCCACTGTTCTCTGCTAGATATGCTTTCCAACGCCTATCCCCATGCTCCATTCTGACTTTGGGTGTGAAAATCACACTACTTCCTAAATGACCATTTTCACCAAATCTCTGCATTTTACACACGACTATATTTTGGTCTGGGTGCCAACTTCATCCATCTGTAGGAGCAAGTATAGAGATTCTAGAGGACTTTTCTATTGGGAGAATTCAATGCATACAACAACGAACACTTAGTAACTTGCGGATCTCATTTCTGATGTACCATTCATCTTTTATGAATTCTAGGTTGATTAATTTGCCCAAAACACAAAATCTTATTTTCACAAGAACAACTGTCTCAGGGAACGACGGGGGTCAAGGGGGATTTCCCCCTTGTGGCTTCTCTGTGCCACTGCAGGGTGGGTTGAAACAACTAGCTTCTCCACTGTTCATCGACGGCCGGATCCACTAAGCCTTCAGAAGGCTAGTCCCTTAGACAGCCGCAATGGCGGAACACAATATTTGATCTTCGCCCAATCGGCGACCCAACCTGATCGGTATCGGCGTTCTTTTCTCATTGGAAGGTTAGTGGTTTTGGCTTCCGCAATGGTGGGCGCTCGAACCGCTAATTTCTTCCGATAGCCGACAAATTCTTTACTTAGAAGAATTTTGACAATTCTTTCACGGCATTGGCGGTCCTTTAACATCGGGGAACTAGCACCTTTGTCTTCCGCAATGGCGGATTCTTGAAGAACTTTCTTCTTCCGATGGCCGACGATATTCCATACTTAGAAAAAATTTAAAACTTTTCCTACGGTAAACTTTTTCCTACGGCATCGGCGACTGGAAGGAATAGCATCGACGAAATAGCTCATTCCATAGCCGCAACGGCGGCACTCGTTCCACCTTTTTCCGCTGAGGATTTCATAACTTAGACAAATTTTTGAAAATTTTGTCTTTCTTCTTTCCGCCGAATATAACACCAGTCGGCTTTCGGAACCACTTTTCCATCGGACACTTAGTTGCTTCTTCATCCGCAACGACAAACGCTTGATCCGCTAATTCCCTCTGACAGACGCTTAGAAAATTCCTACGATTTTCCTTCTCTACTGCTCCCGTCGGCACGCCTTCACCTAACTCCTCCACTACGGCAGAAGTCTTTCCCACTAACTCTTCCGCCATGGCGGAAGTCAATTCCGCTAAGTGTTTCGATGACTCAAACACTTAAACAAAATTTTCAAAAATTCTTTTCCCTGCGGCGCTTCGTCGGATGGCCTTCCGACTACACCTTCCGCCATTTCGGAGGAGCTTTCCACTAGCTCTTCCAACTGTCAACACTTAGGCAAATTTTTGAAAGTTTTACTGTCATCCAATTCCGATCTCTGCTAGGCAGAAGGCAATTCTACTTCTGTCGCTGCACCTTGGTGGTCCCTTTAGGCCCATGCTACAACATGAGCTCTGATACCATTCTGTCACATCCCCAACCCTTACACAAGCGAAGAGGATGCGATGAACACCACATAAAGTAGGGAAAATAGCCCCATGAATATGGACAAGCATAAATGCTGAAATTAAAAGCTTAAACACAGTGCATACGAAGATGCATAACCATGCAAGCATACATAGATGCAGAATGAATCAACACTTAGCGGAAGAAACACACATTCCAGCATTCACATGTTCATCATAGTTCATAAAACATTATATATAATTGCAGAGATGAGATAGTCAGCAGCACTTATCTTTTGATGAAGAATTCACCCCGTAACCAACTTCGTCATTGCAACGTTCCACCCAACCATAGGCCAGCGTGCTCATCAATCTCTCAGCAACACTACCACCCCCGAGCTGGGCATGATTCCTCCAAGGATAAGGGTCATTGCAGGCTTACACATAGCCCAGGGACACACTCAGCAAACCAACACAGTTGGGTTTATCAGGCCATCCACAAACCGGCCAAGCCAGCGCAATACGAAGACCAACCACTGCATACAGGTAGCAAAACAATCCCTTCACAGCCCTGTGAAGAAGGCAAAGATGACCGACTGACAGTCCCCAAACAAAAGATGAAACGCAACTCAAGCCCACAAGGAAAATCAGAGTTGTTCTTGGCCCTATCATGGCCAAAACAACTCAACTGCAACCCAAAACCAGGGTACTTCAGCAACCCAAACTCACAATGCAAATGATGGCAACTATACACAGTCCCAAAACGAAAACAGTGAGCACGGTTCACAACATGGGAAAAATAACAGCCCCAAAAGTGTACCAGCATACATTTCCAACAGCGTGGGGGAAACAAAAGCCTGTTCTGGACAATGAAGTGAGCGGAAAAACATACATAGACCATGTTGAGGAAGAGATTACCGTCTCCCAGGCTGTGCGTGAGCAGCAGCAACGCAGAACCCACAACTCAGCCGATGGGGAAAAACACACAGTCACGCCACCCACAAATCCATAGAGGAAGAACTATGTGGGTAAAACCCAAAAGGTTCTATACGTGAGAGAGAACAGGAATTCCGCTCCTGTGTGAGGACGAACAGAAAAAATCCCCAGTTCAAAGATCAACAGACCCCTCTGCGTGAGAAAAATGAACAGACACCCGAAAATGCATGAACGTCTCAGCACTGTCATGGGAAGGCGAAAAACCATGAGAGAACACCCCCCTGTGTCAGGGTGAGCAGACCAGAATGGAAGACGTGTGAAGGTTGGAAAACATGGGAGAGAAGAGTGAATGAAGTCTTGGGTGGAGTGGGCGCATGGGCAAGGGACTGACAGTCCTGCCACCCCACTCCCAAAAACAATAACTGCCTCCACCACCAGCAGCCATAACTGCCTCAACTACTCCAGAAAAACAATAAAGAGGTTGACAAGGGAAGATGGAAAAACAAAACAAGGTGGAAACACATGGGTTTCCCCCATATACCAAGGTTTGACATTCCCCCACCCCTTATCCTTTGGAATCATTCCCTTTTCATTTCAACATTGCACTGCCGTAACTGGTTGTGGTTTTAGTTTTATTTGATGTGCGTGTTTACATGATGCCGAATTATAATGTGCCAAATAGCACGATATACAATTGGCAGCTATCACCATTGCTGAAACATACACAACCAAATCGATGGTGGGGCTTTTTCCTTTATCTCCTCACCCCGATTAATTACATTATATACATCATGCAAACGGGGTCAAAACCGGGACATTACAGCACCATTGGATCCTTTTCAGGGTCCTTGATACATTGAACCTATCAGAGCAAAGGAATAGGTGCGTAATATGGAGAGCCTCTATCAGATGACTGCTAACCAGAGTGATTATATCCCACTACAGAAGGAAATATTAGTAGGTGATGCGACAGCTCATGCACATCGAATTCGGATGTTGGTTTCGAAAATTGGTAGAATAGACTTTATGAAGTTTTAGCTCGCAAATGTGCATTTATGACTAAGTCACCGCGATGGATTGGAACAGAGATTAAGGATATTCCATCATTTGATGGCTTAGCAGATGTCAATGACTTTTTATAGCATTTTGAGTAGGAAATCCCTCATGAGTAGAGGATGGAAGTTATTGACCTTGCAGTAAAAGCCACACCTGCAAGATGGTGGCATGCACATAAACAAAATATCGCATCATGGGATGATTTTAAGAGATTGATAGTGATCAAATTCTATAATGCCAAGGAGCGTTTCCAGCAGAAATATACAGGAGAAATTGACCCTAGGTCACATATTAAGATTTGTGAACAGAATTGGTCAGACATTCCAGAGGATGAATGGGTTCACCTATTCATTCACACTTTAGACACAGTCCCAAGGAACTGGTACACTGAGACAGAGTTGCACAGAGGAACGATTACATGGCTATTTATGATAGACAGGTTTGTACTCACTTTAACTTTTGAATCTAAGTATTCAAGCATTGATCAGGCTCTAGAGATTATAAAGACTAAGATATTTGATGACTGTACCCTACCAGTGGATGCTTAGCCTGATTGGGCCATCTAGTTAGAACATGCGCTAGAGTGTTACAACTTCGCAGAAGAGCCAGGTGATGAGGATGAGAATCCTCACAATATCAACATTCCAGAGTTAGAAGGGACTCATGAAGTTGATGGACCAAAGCTAGAGGATCCAGCTGTCACATAGCCTATTAAGATTAAAAAGATCAATATTGGCACAAAAACAGAACCAAAGTTTGCCTCTATTGGAGACTTTTCGGATGATGAAATGGTAGGACACATCGCAGATTTGTTACATGAATATCAGAACTTATTTCCCACTAAGTTTATAGAGATGAAGGGAATAGTAGGAGATTTGGGAGTCATGAGGATACCTTTGAAAGAGGATGCTAGGCCAGTTAAGCAGCGTCCATACAAATTAAATCCTCGTTATAAAGAAAAAGTTAAGGATGAGATTGATAAGATGCTAGCAACAGGCATCATTGAGCCAATAGAAGAGAGCAAATGGTTTAGTCCCATGGTTGTGCAGGAAAAGAAAACTAAAGGAGAAATCAGGATTTGTGTCGATTTGCACAAACTCAATGTCGCATCACTTCATGACCCATTTTCGACACCTTTTACTGATGAAGTTTTAGACAATGTGGGAGGACAAGAGATCTACTCATTCAATGATGGCTTTCTAGGCTATAACCAGATAAGAATCCATCCATAGGATCGACATAAGACCACCTTTGTGACAGAATGGGGCTCATTCCAATATACGGTAATGCCCTTTGTTCTTAAAAATGCACCAGCTATTTTTTCTAGAGTAGTAGTTGTTGTCTTTAAGGAATACATCCATAAATTCTTAGAAGTCTATTTTGATTATTGGACTGTATTTGGATTAATCAAAAAGCATATAGGAGATTTAAGGCTCATGTTAGAGAAATGTACACAATATCAGATTTCTCTTAACTTGAAGAAATGTATATTCTGTGCACCATTTGGTATTTTGTTGGGTCATATTGTTTGCAGACAAGGCTTGATGGTAGATCTTGCAAAGATTCCCATCATTGTAAATATTCCAGCACCCAACTCAGTCAACCAATTGAGGACATTGCTTGGTCATACAGGGTATTATAGAAAATTCATCAAAGGCTATACAAAGATCACAGCACCTATGTAAAAGTTGTTAAAGAAAGAAGTGAAATTCCTATGGAATGAGGATTGCTAGAAAATTTTAGACACTCTTAAAGAGAAGATGGTTATAGCACCCATCTTAGTATTTCCAGATTGGAACAAACCATTTCATGTACATGTGGATGCATCTGGCATCACACTAGGGATTGTCTTAACACAGCCAGGAGAAGGGGGTATCGATCACCCTATCACGTACTCAAGCAGAAAGTTATCTACCGCAGAAAAGAAATACACCACTACAGAAAGAGAAGGATTAGCTATGGTGTATGTTCTACAGAAGTTCAGGCACTACCTATTGGGTGCCCCATTCAAGATGTTCACTAACCATTCCGCTTTAAAGTATTTAGTCAAAAAGCCAGTGTTAGGGGGGAGGATCTGTAGATGGTTACTCCTATTTCAGGAGTATGATTTTGAAATTATTGTAAAACCAGGAGATTGAATGTAGGACCTGATCATTTGTCGCAGATAAAATCAAGAGAAGAACCAAGTAATCTAGAGGATAATTTGCCAGATGCACAATTGTTTTCTATCCAGATCATAGATGAGTATTACGCAGATATTATTCACTTTCTCACTACAGGATGGGCACTAGTTGAGTTTACTAAGCAGCAAAAGAAACAGTTAGTTGTTAAAGTAGCATATTTCACTTTGATCGCAGGACATTTATACAAGTTAGGTCTAGATGAAGTCCTACGTAGATGCGTTATGCCACACAAGAAAGAGGCCATTATCAGAGAAGCACATTCAGGTATCGCAAGAGGTCATTTAGCAGGAAAGCTGACTGCTCAGAAAATCCTAACTACAGGATTATGGTGGCCTACTTTGCACAAAAACACTAAGGAGTTTTTCAGATGCTGCGATATCTGCCAGAGGGTAGGAAAACCTTCGTGGAGAGATGAAATGCCACTGTGACCACAGATTACACTGCGGGAATTTGACAAGTGGGCTATAGATTTCATGGGTCCTATCAACCCATCATGGAAACGAACTGGTACGAGATATATCATCATAGCAATAGAATACCTCACTAGGTGGGCAAAGGCCAAAGCAGTAAGGAATTGTGATGCTGCTACAACTGCACAGTTCATTTTTGAAAACATCATAAGTAGATTTGGATGTCCATCAATTTTGATGAGTGATCAAGGCACACACTTTCTGAATCGCACTATCGAGGCCTTGAAGGAGGAATTTCAGATACAGCATCATAAGAGCACTCCCTAGCACCCACAAGCTAATGGTACGGTGGAGGCTTTTAACAAGATTTTAGAGAATGCTCTTACTAAGATCTGTAACAACCAAAGAGATGATTGGGACCTCAGGGTTAATGCTGTGTTATGGGCTTATAGGACTACATGCAAGAAACTTACAGGACACACACCTTTCAACTTGGTTTATGGACAAGAGGTTGTTATGCCTACGGAATATATTATTCCCACTTTAAGAATTGCTCAAATTACTGAGATGGCTAATACAGATACGATGAACGAAATATTAGCGCAGCTGCTTACCTTAGAAGAAGACAGATTCATCGCAGGATTTCATCAGAAAGTGCAGAAGGCACAAGAAAAATCTTTGCATGACAGGCACATCAAGAGTAAGATTTTTCAGACAGGAGACCTAGTGCTCCTTTATGATAGCAAGTTTGTTAAGTTTCCAGGGAATTTCAAGACACATTGGTTGGGGCCATATCAGATTCAACAAGTCATAGAAGGAGGTGTCATTCAGCTCAATAAACTGAACAGGGAACTTGTTCCTACTTTGATTAATGGCAATAGGCTTAAGCTTTATAGTGATAGCTACTCCACCTCCCAACCCTAACTCAAAGAACTAAGTCGTGCAGATGTCCAGTGTAGTTGAAAGGAGGCATCGCACCCATAACTAGTGTACACCAGGTGAAAAAGTTCTAAGTTGGAGAAATCATAGCAGGAAAGTTTATTTTGCACAAGTCATAGGACGATTGCGGAGTTTTTGAACATTGCGGAGTTTCACTCCAACTTTTTGGTCCAGGACGATGTGGTGTGACATCGTAGTGAGGCGATCTTCCTCATGCTATGAAGACGATTTTGAAAGGGAAAGAGGGCCAGTCACTTCTCCTTCTGATAAGAAATTAACCTAGATACGACAGGTATATGTTGCCCTACATTTCGAAACAATACAATGATTGTCCTAGATTTCGTAAATCTTGGTCGAGACCGCTGCTTGCGCACAATTTTCGAGGGAAATTTGAGTGGGTTTTCATCAATTAATGAGGAGCGGAGAATGGGGTGTTGTCTTTTCCATGCAATAAATGCCACCAACGGGTCCAGCCTAAGTGATCATTGCTTCATAGATTACCACCTTCATTACAAATACACAGATCATTCAAACAGAAGGGTTACTTTTGTGATTTTTGAGAGTTATAGAGTAATTTGTAGAGTTTTGCCTGTGCAAAGATTCTCCAGTTACAGAGTGCTAGTTTCCACATTTTCGCAGCCATTTCCAGTCAAGAGTATCGCACCAGGCAGTTTATGTCTGAGAAGGAACCTTTAGAAGATGTCGTGTGACGATTCAAGTGTGGTGGCCTCGAGTTTGCTATGACGTCGTCGCCCAGAATTATGAAATTAGTTGTACCATAGGTCAGGCAGACTCCAAGGATGAAGAATCCAGCTCAGATAGCAGAAAAGTCTAGCTCAGAGCAGGAAGAAGAAGTTCATGTGGCAACAGTATACATTTCGCCACGGGTCAAGGATGCACCAGAGATAACCATTCCCAAGGGTGCTAAGTTTCCTATTCCGCTACCGTTGATTGATCCTCGCATAAAGGAAGATTGAGAACTGTTAGGATATGTCCCTGCTCTCAAATTTACAGACTATAACCTTGGAGATAGTAAGACATATCCTCAGTTTCAGTTGGATCAGTATCTTATGGTTCCTAGGAACCCGAGGACCGGTGCAGATGAGTTTGTTCCTATGGAACATGTCCAGATTCTTGAGCAGTCAAGCTTGCTCAATTTGTTGAAAATACCACATTTCGGATGAGGTGCAGAAGTTAATGCCGTGGTGAGAGTACTAGTTTCCTGTGTACATGGAGGTTACCTCTGGCTAGGTAACAGCGTTGATCTGAACGTCGATTTGATACACCACATCACCGGGCTGTCCAAAAGCGGTAAGGACCCTCAGACACATATCAGGGAAAAGCAAGGATACTAAGCCACCAGCATGTCTAGTTAACAAGTATAAGCTATAGAGAGGAGGTTAGGCTTATGACCTCACCACCTTAGCAGATGATACACTCATATTTACAGCCATTCTGCTTGCAGGTAGACTGTTAACCAAAGTTCACCCGAAAGAAGTCACAGGAGCAGTAATTCACCTTGTCGTGCAGGTCGCAGAAGGTGAACAATTTAATTGGTGTTTGTTTCTATTAAATATTTTTCTTGCAGATTGTTTGGCAGAATAGGACGAGCCAAACCACCCCTTCCACTTCTCATGGCTGCCTATATTATGTGCATTCGTCGGGTGGAGAGAGTCGCCCCATACCCAGTTTCTACAGCTACGAGGTAGAGAGTGCAGAGGCGCACACTATGCAAACTTATGGGAAAGCAACAGTCTAACCAAGAAAAATATCAATATGATAGTATTCTATGAATACTATAAGCTATTGAAGTGAGTCATCCAGGAGACACCGCGGATCAACACAGAGGTTGTTGACATGTATCATAATTGGCTTGATTTCATTCCGGACAGGCATACAATCTATCTAAGGCCAAAAGGGTTTAGAGAGGATGACAGTGCAGGATGTAAAAGATGTCATCAAAGACTTTGATGAAGAGTGGAAGAAGGCATTAGAAGATGCCACAACAGGAAATGCACCAGCAGATACTGCACTGATAGATCCATTAGACAAAGGAAAAGGTCAGGTGGGTGTCAAGAGGAAAGATGTAGTAGAAGTGCCACCAGCGGCACAAAAGAGGAAAAAAGTCAAATCCTCAATGCCAACTACAGAGACTACACTAACAGAGGATGACTATGATCTCATCGCAGCAAGATTGAAGGAGGAGATGTGGGACTCATTTTGGGTGATGCAAACATCGCAGGACAAGTTGCAGAGCATGATAGATAAGCAGCTTCTGGAATTGAAAGCACTAACTGAGAATACTGCCATGATGCATACTTAGCCAGTCAAGGCGACAGTAGGAGAAAGCTCAACACCATCGACTTCCAGCAAGGAATTCGTTGCAAAGGATCGCACCAATACAATGCAGATACCTCTAGGGAGAATCCGATTCCCTACTTTGATGATTGATGTACAGATACAAGTTAGACAACCTGTCGAGTTTAATATGGCACAATTCCCTGTTGATCAACTACAGATGATCCAGTATCAGATAGCCGCATAGCTCAGGGATAGAGAGCTTGCAACTTATAACCAGAACACTCAGCTGATACAACAGAATGCAGAGCTCACCATAGGCTTTCAGACAAAGGCAAAGGAGTTAAGAGTATATGAAGAAAGAGAATAGGATCTAAGTTAGGTCCTGCAGAACATCGCATTGGAGTTACCCCAGTGTAACATAGAGTTTTCCTTGCCTCTAACACAGAAAGTAAGAAGAATTACAGATAGAGCAAAGGCTTTGGAAGAGACAATGGCCAAAATGGAGGAAGACCACAAGGTGCAGATTGCTGAACTTGAGGCTCGAGCACCAGGCACACCTGAGGCAGACAAGGAAGCAAGGGAACAGGCCTTTAGACTCACGTCAACGTAGATGAAGTGTCGGATAGATGATGCAGAGTCATTGCTAGCTGATACAACGAAGACATGGTTGGAGCTATAAGAGCTCCCAGATAGACTGGATTTGTAGCAGAGCATCCAGAACATAGAGAATGCAATAGTAGCAATAAAGGAAGAATTCAAGAGCTTAGGAGCTCTTGCAAAGATGAAGAAGATGACAGAGATGAACTGTTTGCAACAGGAAGCGCAGTGGTTGCGAGAAAAAGAGATACAATTCAATAATATGCTTCAACTGTATTAGGAACAAATCGCAGAGCTGATTGATGAAGTTGAGAAGAAGGTCAAGGAGTTCACTGCAAGAAAGAGCATAATTGATAGCACAGAAGACCCCATGATTACTCAAGTTATGCTTGAAGTGGCACAAGACTGTATCGAAGCTATGGACCAAGATGTCGCAGGACTCAACGAGAGATTCGCAAGGACTTCGTAGGAAGCCAAGGAGAAGCTACAGAAAAAGAAACCAGATGTTAGTGGCTCGGGGGTGAGCCACAAGTAAGTGTTAGGGGACTGTTGGAGCAGGGCCCTGCAACTACAGGAAAAGCTACTATTTTTGGTAGAAGATGGACAATTTTTGGAGGAAAGGTAGTTTTGGCGATGCTGATAAGCTAGTGATATGTGAAATGTGATAAAGGTATGATGCCATAGCGCATTTCCTGCTGCGGATCACAGGATGAAAATCGTGGTGGTCGGAACAAGGAAGTCAAAGGAAATAGTACTTGAAGCGGTCGAGAAGAGAGCTCAACCACTGTATTTAAGGTAGCGGCGATGACAGGAGGTCTCAGCTACCCTCATAAATGGAGAAGGAGCGATGGGATGAGGTATTAAAGACAAAGGATAGAAGGGGAGCGATCGAGGAAGTGGCGCCCATACCCGCGATCAGCGACGGAAATCACGGAAGACTATAGGAAGCTGCGGTGTGATCGGTAAGCGGTGGTTCAAAGTATAGATAGGCTGACTGTCATAGTTAGGGTTTTGGGTTACTGTTTGGATAGGCCCACAGTTTTGTATCACGGTGAGACCTTCGGGCCACCTATTTAAGCATGTATTTTGTATTATGAAGGGTTCGGGTATTTTTGGTTGTTACTAGTTGTCGCTAGTATAGTAAGACATTGAGGAAGAGTCAAGCTCTGGTTCTGTCCTTAAGTATATAGTTATCTTACTGTAACCAGTGGCCGGCTCCTTGAGCATAAATGTAACAATTCGTAGGGATTGAGAGAGAGAGAGAGAGAGAGAAAGAGTATATTGTAAGAAGAAAGCATTATAGGAAGAGAAGAGATCTAAGAGAGAAGGGCTCCCAACAGTGTGCGTGGAGTTTCCTAGAAGATCTCAAGCTACATAAGAGGTTGCAACGGAACTGTGTTTACTCTCTCAAAGATATAATATAATCACAGTTCCCATGGATGTAGCTTCCCCCCTGGAAGTGAACCATGTAACATCCGTGTGTTGTGCGACTATTTCATGTGATTGTGCTCTACTTATTTGCTATTTGTTATCTGTTCAATGAACTTTGCTTATCAGTTAAAGAATGTATGTATGATATCCTTCAGTTTCCAGTAACATAGAAGGTTAAATGTGAGTTGAATGTGTTGAGTATTCTGTATATGAGTTTATCAGTGTTTGATTCACAATAGTTAACAGCTACAGTGTTAAGTGACTTCTGTATATTTAGTTCAGCGAGTTGAGTGTAATTGATGTTGAGTGTGTTAAACTGTAGAAGCTTAAGTGAAGTTGTTTAACACCCTAATGAAGGTTAACTGAGCTGTTCTACACTGGGAGGAAGCCTCTAGACCTTGGGAGTTGATGAGCATATTGAGTCTTACTGTAGGAAATATTGCAGCCTAGAAAGGTGATATCGCACTGTCGGGGGAGCTGCGGTGTGAGATATCGCAGGCTAAGAGTTGAGCAGAAGGGAAGGTTCGCACAACGCCCTAGAAGCTGTGACGCAATAAGAGTCAGTCCCATATCAGAGTTAGCTAGGAAGAGAGAAACAACCCTTGCTAAGAGATCTAGCTAGATAATTAGAGTCAAGAGGACCTAGGATGCTACAGAACCTGGTTGAGGAAGCCTGATTCTTCAGCCACCCCATCTAGAATCACTTCAGGTGAGACTTCAGGCCGTTTTGCGGTCTTTTGCTGAAAAGGCCAGTGAGCTAGGGGTTTTGTTGGTACAATAAAGTAAACCCGGGTCTGCCCAGTAAAGACCAACATCTGCGAATGGATGTGTTTTAGTCTGAGGATTTCGACCAAGGGGTATTTTGTAATACTTGAAGCTAATATAAGATGAAAATTGATGATGGAATTCCTATCTTCTTTTGTGTCCAATTTGAAATGGTGTGACCTATGATTTTTCTATTTGAATTTGAATGATGCGAAGTCTTATGGTGATTACTAGGTTACTACATGTTGATGTCTTCATTAAAGTTGTGTTGTTTTGATGTTCAATGTTAATGATGACAAGTAAATCTTGTGATTTATGCACTTAAATCTTGAATCCCTGAATAATACTATGATAGAATAAGAACAATGCAAAATTCCCCTTCCTTCTATGGAAACGTGGTTCCTGCATTCCTCCCTTGAGCATCTCAGGTGAGAATGCATCTTCTTCTTAGGTGTTGTTGTACAGGGTAAAACCTATATGGGCCGATGTTTAGGGAGATTGCGACAAAGGGTGTCTGCATCTTTGTAGGTGAACCCTTGTCTACTGAATGTGTGTCAAAAAGTGAGACTTATAGATCTTGTAGAGTGTGTGTGTGCATGAAAGTGATGTCAAATGCATTGTGAGAACAAAGCTTCAACATCAAGGATTTTTTTGTAGTTTTCTTCTCTTATATTGTTAACAAAAACATGTTCCCCTTTCCATGAATGATTTGTGTTGATATTAATTGTTCATTACTTTTATCCTTAACAAGTATGGAAGACAAGCATCCTTGGAGTAGGGTCTACCGCTTCCATTATATTATGAGTAGTACTACTACTGGACATTGCATATTTTTTTTGAATAGCTAATGCACCTCTACTGTTTTGACTATTATTGCTATTATTATTACTTGGAAATACCATATTTTTACCTCTTACCTCAAATGTTGGAGAAGCGCATAGAGTTGAGGGTTTGGAATAGATCCCATTATGAACAAGGTGAATTCCTTTGGGTGGACTGAGTTTCTTTCCTTCTTCTTCCTCTAAGTGTGACAATCCTTCAATGTGGGGTCCCAAATAGATTTTTTTTTTATACTCATTGTGTTGCTTTTCTACCTCTGTCGCAGTCCTCTTCCTACTATTTTTCTGAAACCTCTTTCTTACATATAGTAATATTGTCTCTTTGTTGTCTCATATTATTCTTGTCTTAGCATCCTGAACTTATCCTTTCTTCATTCATCATTTTCCTATGTTCATTTCGTTGGTTTCTGGCCAACCCCTAGTTCCTCATGCACACATAAATGCTTAGCAACTAGGTTATCTTATTCTAATATCAGATTTCATTTATCACACAATAGCATATTGATCCAGATATATAGTGACTTTATATACCTTCCTCAGGGGCCTTTGAAGAACTCCCTTTCTGTTGCACTATAAGATTGACTAAAATCTATAGGAAATTATGTGGCCTACCCTTGCAAAATATTATCCATCTAATAGTCTATTGCATGTTATATTGGATAATTATAGTATTGACTAATCAACTATGTTCAAGAGTCTAGTCCCTTGGACCATCCATGCAATCTCTCAGGTTTTATTTGACTAACCTTAACAACCAATGTGCTAGAAGGATAGGGAACTCATAGAAGAACCATTCATACAAGTCTCAATAAACATACTTTTTCAACTAGTGTTATGTGATGATCCAAGGGTTCTTATTTTTCTTTTTTGAAAATTCATATTCTTTCAGCTTTAGCCAATATTCTATTTCTTTCTTTGCATGTCTCTAAAAATTCATTAGTTGATCCTCTCTCTCTTCGATTGCAGATCCTAGTCTCGGCAACATAACCATTTTTTATCTTAATCTTTCATAGGCTTGATTTAATAACAATAAACCAACAAACGCCAAGATACTATCCCTTTCGAAATCACTTACAAGCAAGTGAAGTCTTATTTGAAGTACCTACAAGAATTGTAGGAACCATATTTCTACAATAGTGAAGGGAAGAGGAAATTGTTCTATGAAATAATCCATCAACAGAGTTTCGACATGTATCAATAAAACCATAGAAATAATACAATGCATATATTAACTACACGGTAACATTGTAACCTAAATTAAGTGCAGATTATTATCATTACCATATAGAATTATTGCACAAATCAAACATAGAATTCGCACAACAAACACTCGCAATACAGCATGGGACACAAAGTATTTTCATGTGGAAACCCAAAATAGGAGAAAACCACATAAGTGCTTGGATAATTATAGAGCCTGTTACATCTAAAACTTCATATAGATTTGTGCACTTAGCCTTTAGACCTATTTCTCTTCGTCTCTCAATATAACATTCATTTGCACATGCATCTTATAGATCAGTCTCTCCGAGTTACAAATCAAGATCATCACCATACCCGCAAAAGTAATACAACATTGTTTGACCAATTCTCACAAAATCTAGTAGCAAGTCTTTATCATTTTTTTCGTCATCATATTCTACCCAACACGTCATATATATATATTGTTCCCATGAACCCCATTGTCCACTAAATGGAAACACAACTCTAACCAATTTCTTAGTTGATGTGATCAACTACTATGTTTCCCTTATTTTCTACCATTATATTGGGTTCCTTCCTTCTTTTGTGAGTGCATTCACTTTGACCACTTCATTGCATGACCTCGAGTCACACCGAAATGTCTTCTCAATTTATCCAAAATACCTTAGGCCCAACAATTCTATGGAAAAAAATGATTCTACAAGAGGAGTTTTCCAAAATCAATATAGTTATGCCTAGCATTTTTTGGCATGATTAGAAATGGGGCTTTGGGCACCCTTTGTTCTTGTATGATTTTTGCGGGTTTTTCTTTCTTATTTATCAAATACATGACCTCATATATGTTCTTAACGCATGTTGGGTGTCTACTGACATAGGGAGATGGTGGATCAATATATTGCATAGTGTGTGGTCCATTTGGGTGATTTATAAGCCCAAAGAGTTTACATCACTAATCATTTGCTAGATCTTGCTTACCAAGACAGGATTGATAAAAATTAATCTCACATATGAACTTTTCCCTTGGTGCCTTAAGATGGGAACAATAAAGCACCTATTTTGGGTTCATTTTCTATGCTTTGTTGGGAGTTTGTTCAGTTTGAGTAGGCATCCATTTTGCAAGGGAGATTATATTGGAGAGTGAATTCGTTGGGTGATTTTAGATTGTCAGTATGCTCCTCACTCCGTGGGGTTTTTCAATATGTATGTTTGCAATATTGCTTATTTTCCAGAAACTTTGGTGCAAATATGTTTTTGAAAATGAGATTAGCTCTATGTTTGCATTTTGTCAACTATAGAGAGAAGAGGTACATATAAAGCTAAAGGCCTTTTGTTGATCAAGATGTCATTTGGGCAAATTCCTATTCATATTTTATTTATTTATTTATTTTAAGAAAAATGATAGCAATGCTTCTGTTCATTCCCTTTTCTTTTTGCTTTTTAAAGATGAAGATGTAAATACACTTGTACATACCCTCTATCATATTGTTCCCATATTGTATTATGCACTCTTTCTTATAATAATTCTATGTAAATATAATAAATATTTAAAGAAAATTTGTAACTTTTAGATATAAAAATAAAATGCTTTTGTATTAAAGAGAATGTTTTAATAAAAATAAAATCCTCCTAATAAAAATCAAAAGTATTAAACGTGATCTATATAGATTAAAAAAAATTGCAACTTCAAAAGTTCATCTTAAATATAAAAATAAGTAATTTTATGTTAAAAATAGTTTTAAATAAAAATAAAATCTCCCAATAAATTAAGAAATAAATTGAATATAACATACTTTTGAGTGTATTATTTGGAAAAAATTAATTAAATAAAATTAAAACCTTCTCAATAAATTATAAAATAAATTTATTAATAAAAAATTATAAATTTAATTTATTAATAAATTAAACCTTCATTTGGACATATTATTTAACTAAAAGAAAACACAACTCCAAGGTAAACAATCATAGAGGAATTGTCATAACTTATTCTATTATCTATCATATATCATATAGATATATATAGCGAAGGAGGAGGCATAAGGAGGCTAAAGTCTGAATTTTTTACTTATTCCTTTGATTTTTGTTGGTCTCTTTGGCGATAACAAAGATGAATGAATAACTATTGGAATATGAGGACGAATCTTATCAAAGTTCGATCTTTAAAACTGATAGCGAAATGGGAGAAAGGACCCTGTCATTCCGCTAGAATCAATAATTGTAGACACAGTGCGTAATTCAGTAGAATGAATGCGAGGGTTCGTCACACCACACGAGGAAATGAATGCAGACATAGTCTCAGGTTCATGCAGGGCTTCGCACAAGCAAGGTGATGGTGCTATGATGCACGCGAAATTAAAATCGAAAGGAAGGAGAGCCAAGAAAACAACTCCAGAATTAACAGTGAAAAGAGATATACAGTTAAAATAGATCCTAGATTACCTGAATCTCGCTCTAGTGGGTAGATTTTGCGGAAAAATTATAGGGAGCTCCTCTTTAAAAGAGTGGATGGGAAAAAATTGGAACCTAGTATTGGGTTATACCCTGAGTTTTCGCGTCCTACCCAGACGTTGGTTCCTGCTAAAGGTTTCAAACGATGAGGATAGAGTTCTTCTTTTACAGAGGAGTTGGAATTGGGGACCATCTGGTTTAATTCTAAAGAAGTGGCATGTGGACTTTAACGTGTCTAGGGAGCTTCACGATATACAACAAGTCTGGGTTATTCTTCCTGGTTTACCCATGATCTTCTAGCAGAAACACATTCTTGAAGGAATAGGGAATAAAATTGTGAAGTTTATCAAGCTCGAGGAAGACTGGGCAGTGAAGACAGACCAAGATACGCTCGAATCCTTGTAGAACTAGACATAAGAGATGGTCTGTATGAGGATATTGTTATCAAGATGCATGAGAGTAGTTGGACCCAATGACTGGACTATTGGAAATTCTAGTTTTGTTGTTTCAATTGCAGACAAGTAGGGCATTTAAAGAAGGATTGTTTAGAAAATATTGGAAATCAAACACACACTTGTAGGAAGGCGTGGATTAAAAAGACAGACAACAAAAAACCTGGGCTATCGCGAAGTCAATTGAGGAACCAGAACAACCCAGAAATAAAGAAGATTTGAAGATGGATTCAAAGATGGCTGAAGAGCTTTGTAAGCCGAAGGAGGATGCGAAGGTGTCGACGGTAATACATGCAGCTGAGGATGTGCAGAAAGGTGGTGAACGTGAAGTCATCCACACGTCGTCGTCTAAAGTTACTAAATCTATCACTATCCAAAGTTCTGTTATTTAAGACACAATAAACGAAAATTTACAAAAATCAGTAGTCAATGACAACGCATCAAAAATGTTGGAAAGAAGGGTCTTGGGACTCGGGGAAACTGAACAAATTATTTTGGAAAACTGTAAGGAAGATGATGGGAGAACTATGGGGATGAATCAAAATTTGCTGGAATTCAGTAAGGATTATGAGTTCGAAAAGGTCAATCTTGTAAATTCTGGGGAGGGGACTAGCCCTCAATTAAGTTCCAAAAATAGGTCCTGGAAGAAAATTGTTCAACCAATGGAAATGGAACAGAGCTTGTCGGAGAACTGCAAGGAAGACGACGAGAAAAATCGAGGGATGGAGCATAATGCATCGGAAGTCACTAAAGGATATAATTTAATACCTAGAATGGGAAAGGAAAATATTGCAAGCTCTCTGGAGGGGCTAGCCCTTAGTCAAGTTCGAAAAATAGGCACTGGAAGAAAATTGTAGCTGAGCAAAGCATAATTGAAGGAACAAAGGAAATTTTGGAAGGGAAGCAAACCAAAATAGGAAGGGTTCTTAGAGTGAGAAAATCCCCAAGTAGGGTTACGTAGATGTTAATTTTATCCTACAACATGAAGGGGTTAGGAGGGGCCCCCAAATTAGTAGCCCTCTGTAGGATTTTAAATTTAAAAAAGCCAAAGGTGGTAGGTTTACAAGAGACAATGTCGAAAGGAGGGAAGGCTAAAGACACACTGAAAACATGTCTGAGGGATTGGCTTATGGAAACCATGGATGCAGAGGGGCACTCGGGGGGGTGGTAATAGCTTGGAGTCCAGACATTGTCTCCCACAATAAGAATACCTTCAAGCATGCAATAAGAATAGAGTTAGAAGATCCTGAAACTGGGCTTATATTTTACTTCTTGGACATTTATTCCCCTTTTTTATGACAGAAGAAGTTTTTGGGAAACCCTAAGTGCAAGTGGAGCTTTGAACCATGAAAACGTTATTTTGGAAGGGGATCTAAACCTAACCTTGACATCAGGAGAAGTTTGGGGTAAAAGTGCAGGCCAAGATGTTTTAGCATCATATTTCAGCTCCTTATTTGAGCAGAAGAGGCTGATCTCCAACCAAATCGGATTGAACCAACCTGAACAAATAGGAGAGGAGAAGAACAAGAAATATCTAAACAATTGGACAGATTTTTACTTTCAAAAGGGTTGATGCAAGACAAGTTGGTATTCAAATCTGAAGTAGAAATAGGAGGCATGTCATACCATATACCAATCACTCTTTCAATCACAAAACTGGAAGAAAAACCATCTACTCCCTTCAAGTTCAATCTGAATTAGGTGGACTATGAGGAGTACAGGGAGTTGGTGAAGAAGAATTGGAAGTTAATCAAGACTCAAAGAACAGAAGGGTGCATGTTTTAGATGATGGAGAATTTATTAAAAATCAATAAACTTTCACAACAATGGGGAAGAAATCAGAGAAACTTGGATAAGAAAGAGCTGAAAGAAGTAGAGTTGAAGATACAAAACATTTACATATCCAACAACACAGGGGTGTTCACTGTAACGGAGCTAGATGAGTTAAGAATGGAAGAATAAAAATGCAGCCTTCTCTTATCACAGGAGGAAAAATAAATAGACTAAAGAGTAGATCCTTATGGTTGGAAGTTGGGGATAAGAACACGAAATACTTCAATAGGTTTGAGTCACACAGGAAAAATATCAATACCATCTTAGAAATTAAGGATGAGGCAGGTGGGATAGCCGGATTGTTTAAAGAGAAGACGAATGGTGTAGTAGATCATTTCCAAAAAAGACTCTCCGCTCCACCAGGACGCCCCATCAGTGAAATCCTGGAGGTCCTAAACCTGTTCCCCAGGAAAATAACAGAGGAGATGCAACAGGCTCTAATGGAGGAAGTGACAGAGGAAGATATTAGCAAGATCTCATTTGCCTTCTAAAAAGGGAAGAGCCGAGGGCCTGATGGTTTTACCTTGGAATTCTTCTTAGGGTTTTATGATCTGATAAAAGATGATTTATTGAAGGTGGTCAGGGAATCACAGAGGATAGGTAAATTTTTATGGGCCATGAATTCCACTTTCATCGCCTTAATCTGGAAGAAACAAAAAGGGGAGACCTTTGAGGATTTGAGACCCATATCATGTTGCAATATGGTGTACAAAATCATTATGAAGATCATTGCTCAGTGACTCAAGCCTATCATGAGTTAGTTCATAAAAAAGAAACAATTTGGCTTCCTATTCAATAGGTAGATACATGATGCATTGTCATTAGCTCAAGAAGCTTTACACTCAATTAAAAAGGAGAAACATACAACTTTTGCACTAAAAATGGACTTATCAAATCCCTATGACAGGGTAAGTTGGGCATTCATACATTTTCTTTTAATCCAGATTGGAATGCCTATAGAGATGGTTGAGTGGATTCTACGCTGTGTTCATTCTGCTTCTTCTATAGTATTGATAAATCGATCCCCCTCAAAAAAATTCAGATCTACCAGAGAATTGAGATAAGGATGTCCTCTGTCTCATTTCTTGTTTCTGTTGATAGCAGAAGCTCTGAGCATATTGTTGCACAAATCAAGAGAGGTAAGACTGATAAAAGGAATAAAAGTTGACAACCAAACATAGCTTACTCATGTCTTATTTGTGGATGATGTCCTCATGTTTGGGGTTGAAACCTTCAACAATATCCAAAATATGAATAGGGTACTTAAAAACTACCAATTGGAAACAGGGATGGAGATAAACTTGGAAAAATCAAAATTATCTCACAGCAATATGAATGAGGTGTTCATATCATAGGAAAAAGATTTAATTTTAGTTTCCATCACGCCAATGGATGAGGGTTTCAAATACCTAGGTTTTCACTTAAAACCAAATGCATACTCCACACAAGACTGGATGTGGCTCTACAAAAAGATCGAGAGAAGAATAGCAATGTGGACAAATCGATTCCCATCAAGTGGTGGTAGGTTGGTATTGTTGAAATTTGTTCTATAAAGCATCCTAGCATACTGGGCATCCATTTCATATATTCGAAAGGGCTTATTAGCAAAGATATAAAAAAAAAATATTTTTCCTTTTTATGGACAACAAGCTCAAAAAAAGAAGGAATTTCTTTAGTCAAGTGGACGAAAATAAATCTTCCAAAATCCAGAGGTGGATGGGGGATCAAGAACCCAAACCTCTTCTGCAAAGCTTTGGTAGCAAAATCACTATGGAGGTTGGTGGAAAACCACGATACATTATGGGGAAGAACGATGAGAGAAAAATATTGTCCAAATGCTTCCATAGAGGAATGGTTTTGCCAACCAACAAATACACATAAAGGAAGGTCATTGTGCTGGAAGTCCTTTGTGGAAGAATTCCCACTCGTAGGAAATTGGGTTTCCTTGTGGGTAGGAGACAGAAGAAGAATTAGAATAGGTCAGGACCCTTGGGTAGGCTATGGATATAACTTTAGGTTTCCATCCACTCTTATTTCACAACTAAAGGAGAAAGGAATTTCATCACTAGCGGATGCAAGCTCTTACATAGATCAAAATCAGAGAGGCACGGTATGAAAGTCAACACAAGAGCTGGAACTAACTAAAAATGATGCACTATCTTGGAACTCTTACATCAATCAAATCAGAGCGAATTGTATTCACCTAGATGAGGAAAAAGACAAATTAAAGTGGACCTAAAATACCATCGATGGAAAATTCTCTAGAAAAATGGGTTATGAAGCAGCTTTCTAGTTGGAGCATCAGGCAATGGACTGCTGGTGGTGGGAAAGAATTTGGAAAACTAATGCCTCACTTAAAGTAACTATAACACTCTAGTTGGCATTAAACATCAAACTGTTGAACTAGGAAATGCTTCTCAAACGTGGATTTGAAGGGCCTAGTTATTGCAGTCTATGCAAAGTTAAGAATGAAACAAATTCTCACCTCTTTTTCCATTGCACTTATGTAGGACCAGTATGGAAGCAAGTTGTTCATAAACTGGATCCATCCACAAGCACAGAGGATGAAGAATCGCTGGAGCACATAGTGAAAAAATGGTGGAGCAATGAAAGGTTATGTCAACATGAAGCATTTCCTGCCCTTTTTTTCACAATATGGGAAACAAGGAATAGAGCAATCTTCAAAAACATTTTGGCATCCCCAGAAATAACAGTTAACGTACTTTTGCAGAAGGAAATGAAACATGAAACAATACCAAAACAAAAATGAAGAAGAGTGCTCAAGTCGTTGAACATAGAAAAAACTACTCCATGGGCCTTCTTTGATGGAGCAAGTCAAGGGGATCCTCCTGTGGGAGGAGCAAAAGGTATTCTTTTCCTGGATGATTCAACAAAGACAGAGATTATTTTTGGATAGGGCACAAATAACAAGGCATAATTATCAGCCTTATGGTCAGTGCTTCGAATAGCTTTGGAAAATAATGTTCGAAACCTTCAAATATTTGGAGACTCCAAATTGACTATTGATTGAGAAAATTGTCAGTTACAAATAAATGCACCACATCTTCAGCATTTGTTGAGAGCAATAAGAAGCCAAAAAAGAAAGTTTCGAGTCAATTTCTTTCCAACATATCTAAAGAGAACTGAATGCTGAAGGAGGTAAACTATCCAAAGAGGCTTTATTGCTCCCTCGAGAGATAATGGAGATAAAAGATTATGAAAATAAAATGTTGGTAAATCAATATATACGGTTATGATAGCACTTCAAAATACACTTCAAGACTCATATGGAAGATATGTATGACCACTTGGTAACCTTTTGTAAATCGGGTGACAACTTATGTGAGCCTTTTTTGGTATGACGTGAAAGCATAGTCCATGTTTATTTAGTGTGAATAAAGATATTTTTTTCCTAAGAAAAATATATATAAAGATGATAAAATAGCGAGCTCTAAAAAAAAATCTATTCACCAAAATAAATATTACATTAAACCAAATTAAATTAAAAAAATGTGAATCACACCATTGTGTATGTTTCTTCAATATATGCATGGGATTGAAAGTTTACAAACCCATATTCGACGAAGCATCTCATAATACAATTATGTTTATAGTGCAACAAATTGCATACAGGTTCACTAATCCATCGGCGAACATGAAATAAAATAAGTTAATGTGTGAAACACGCCATTAAAGCCAAGACCTATTTGCCCGACCATTTGCACCGATCGGACGACCGTCAACGTCGGAGGTGACTGCTCATGCGAGCCTAGTCATCCAATCGATGCAAATGGTCGGTTCAGTAGTTTACTCCATATTTAAATACAACGATCAAATGGTCTTGTTATTATGATATGTTGGAATTACGGTATTGAGTGATCCACATAGTGGGGTTGTTTTTGTCTACTATAACAAACAAATAATAATAATATTCTTTCATGTCATTTTAGTTGGTAAAGTTGGTCTCAGTAGTTTTCTGGATTCTTTTTGCAATATTTAGTTTTGTTTTTAAAGAAAATTTTTGAATTTTTTTAACTTTGTCATATTTTTTTTAACCATTGGAATGGGAACCTTTTAAAAGTATATCTAATAGTCTGCAAGTTAGATATACTAATAACTTGTGATTTAGCATAAGCTAGAAATCATATTTTAGCCTAAGAGTATATCCAAGATCCTATAAGCCAGATATACTAATAACTTGTGACTTAGAAGAGGCTGAAACATCATCTTAGCAAAGGAATGCTAGTAAAAAATAAAAACTACATCTCAGCAAAAGAATACTAGTGGAAACTGTAAGTCATGATGTGTTCCAGGTTTTAGGGTTCGACATTTTGCTGTTCTTATTGAGGTCGGTTGAAAGCTTAATTGATCTACAGAAAACTGTGATGTCGTTGGACATGCATTGCATGTAGGAATTCGCAGCAAAATACAAGCGGGAAAAATGCCTAGAAACTGTAATTAAACCATAATCAAGATTTATACATCTAGCAGACCATCTCCTCAACACAAAACTGATCCTTCCTCTTCTTTAACATACACTGCTACAGCTTCCAATTGTAGAGCTTCTACTCAACTTCAGGCTATGGCTTTCCACAACTTCCACTATGTAGAAGTTGGGATTTCAACAGAACTACCATTTGGTATAGCTCCACCTCTTTCTTCATGCAGCAGAACTTCAATTCACACATCAAGCTACACTTTCACACATAGCTCTTTTATCCCAATATCTTCATTTTTAAACATTTAGCATGGATTCTTTTAAATTACACCAACAACACTACAAAAACTGATTTTACCTTCAAAACGCACTTAGCCACACATTGTAGTCTCTAAGATATGTAACAATGTCATCAACAAATCCTGTAAACCATGGGAGTACACACTTAAGCAACGGCAGACAGAATCTCCTTCTCAACAATGATGGTGGTTCTTCGTTTCATAGACGAGATACAGCTGCAATGTGGGTTTTCTTCTTCACTTGAGACATTTTCACTCCAATTCGCAAGAGGGCAGTAGTCACTATTTTAGAAGGGGAAACGCCTAGTAAACACGAAACCCTAACAAAATTCTTAGCTCGTGCTAGATTTTCAGCAGATTATGAGCAACTCTCCTTTATCACACAACATGTAGGGGTATCTAACCACAGTGCTCTGCTCAACAAATCAACGAGATAGGAGATTAAGCATACAGAGGGGGATCACCTCAGTTTTATGGTGGATAGATATGGGTAGCACTGATAAAGGGTACATAGAAAAGACAAGTAGAGGGTAGGAAATCATGTAAACAGTGGAGTTGCAATATTGTTAAGAATTGTAATTTTAATGGATCATTATCAATAATGCATTAATTGGTTAGTTGATTAGTTAAATTGGTCACATTAAATAGAATTAGTGATTCATGCTATTCTCTAACCCATGGTATTCACCTATAATTTTGGTGTTGTATAATTTTATAAATATTTAATAAGAAGGTAATTCCATTACTTATATAACCAATATACCCATACCCATTATGTTTCTGTCCTTTTTCAGCTTATAAACTTGTTATCTTTTAAGTGTTCTTAGCAACTAGCACGAACTTGATACAAAACAAACTCAGCAGCAACTAACTTGACCAGCAGTGACAAGCTCAAACAACCAGAGAACAAAGCTTGACCACATTCACTCTCACGACAACAAGGGGCTTTGTCCAATGGTGGCACTTCCTTTCATGCCTCAAGTAGATTTCTCAACGCTCACAAACCAGCATAGTGGCTGGAAGACAAAATATGGCTCTGATACCAATTGTAGGAATAGGTGCGATCAAATACAAGTGGGGAAAATGCCCAGAAACTGTAATTAAACCAGGAACAAGATTTATACATCTGGCAAACCATCTTGAAACAAAGATGTCTAGAAACATCTATGGAGGCTCCTTCGAGAAGCTACTCGACATTAAATCTCATTTTCTCTATTAACTAACAGACCGTATAGGTCCACGTGATTTCACATGGGAGGGGTGTTGTGGCTTTTGGAATTACCTTCCTAACACTGATAAATGCAAAAAGATATCCTTGGAGTGTGTGACGAAAATTGAAGGTAAATAACTATTCGGGTTGAGTCCTTACTTCTTAAAATTAAATGCAAAAAGATCTACTTGGAATGTGTGACGAAAATTGAAGGTAAATAACTATTCAGGTTGAGTCCTTACTTCTTAAAATTGAAGGTACGTAACTATTCGGGTTGAATCCTTACTTCTTGAAAGGAGATTCAATTCTTCTTTCTAATGACGTTTTCAATATTTAATTTCTTTTAGCTAAATGTTTTCAATGTTTAGGTGATTGTAGGAATCAATTCACTGTCGATTACTATGAAGGAGACGATTAATATGAAAGGAATGCGGATCCCGTAAGTGTCACCAATTTGGTCGAAACCAAATTCAGGTGCACTGCTCTTTTCCATACCCGCGAATGCCCCTGTAGCTCCACCTGATCAATCCAAAGAGCAAAAAGAAACTGAGGAGAAAAAGGCCGAAGATGAGAAGCCCAAGGAGGAGAAGACAAGATAGCAAAATAAAGAGAAGGATGAACAAAAAAAAAGAGTAACGATCAAAAGAGATAGGAGATGAAAAGAGATAGGAGGAGAAGTAGGAAGAATAAGTTGGCCATTGTAAAAAAAAAGAAATAGGAGGAGAAGAAGAAAGAACATAAAAGAATCTACAAAGTAGAATTAGAATTAGTAGCCCATAGTATTTGATGACCCATGGTATTTATCCATGATTTTGTTGTTATAGCTAATCCAATTTCCGAGGCAATCAATCTTCCCATAGTGCTTATGTCTGCTTCATTGTTTTCTTGTCTGCTTCTTTGTTTTCTTTTACATGGTATCACAGCCCAAGGCTTGATCCATTCCCTATTATTTTGGGTAAGACTTTTCACATAGTTGAAAGGACACACATAAGGAGGTTGCCATTGAAGCCTGAACATGTATCCAGGAATAGCCATTGAAGCCAACACATGTATCCAGGAATAGGGTGTATATTTATATGTTGGGAAAGTATTTTCACAAAGTGGAAAGAACACAAGCATCGATCCAATCTTATTGTAGGTTGTGATCTAGACAAGAAGACGGATTCTTCAAGATGCTACCAGAAGAACTACCAAAAGAAATCGAAGAGGTAAGAAATCTCTTGACACCGGAAGGTTTATGGAAAACACCAAAAGAAATAGAAGAGGTAAGAAATCTCTTAACACCAGAAGGCTTATGGCAAACATTTGATGGAGATGATTATGATGTATGGGTAGTCAAAGTAAGTAATTTGTTAAAGTCACAAGATATGTGGCACTTCATAGATGAAGAGAATCCCATTGATCCAAAAATATTTAATGCTTTGACAGAGTTTGAAAAAGAAAGAAGGTAAGTTGTTGCCTTATGTTTCATACAAGAGAGTCACTAGACTATTCACTATTTCATTATATTATAGAAGTTGATACTCTAAAAAGAGCATGGAATATACTGAAAGAAGTATTTAGTGAATAACTGGTTGCAGAGGAAGGTGACTTTGCAAGTCACTCAAAGCACTAGGAATCCCACAGTGAAGTGGAAGACAATCAAGAAGAGTGTGTTTATGAGGCAACCAATGTTGATCCAGTGATGTTTGACATTGAAAACAAACCAGTCAATGTAGCAGTACTCGGTGATGTGAGTGATAGTCTCTCTAAGCAAGAGACAGTTGATAGCAACATAGAAGTTGCAACATGTGATGAGAATGAGCAATAGTTAATTTATAGTAGCACAAAAGAAACAACAACAGAAAGTCCACCCCAAAACCAGAAAACCAGAAGTTTGAGGTAGATCTATGAGGAGACTCGTGTTAGTGATGAGCATGTATGCTTTGTTTTCATCTCAACCCACAATTTTGAAGAAACAATGAAGGATGCACAATGGGTACATGCAAATGAAGAATTCAATGAGAATGATAAAGTACTTTCCATTGATTAGCAACACCAAGATGTGAATGCTCTCCAAGAAAAGCTTAAATAAATTCATATTTTTTATGACAAAAATGTTTTGTTTGCAGATAAATATGACAACCACAAAATTCATGTTGAAAGAGAAGAAGAAGACTTGCACTATGTTCCAAAAGCTGAAGAAGAACAACTACTTAGGATCAAGATCGAGAAAACAAAGAAGAAGAAGTCCAAGTACACTTCAAGAAAAAAAGTAAAAATGAAGATTTTGAATTAAATGTAAGCCTAGCTGAGACATAGACCAGAAGACATATTTTTGCATTGATAGTGCTGAAAGTATTGCCATATTTGAGATAAAGGGGGTGTGTTAAAGAATTGTAATCTCAAAGGACAGCTATCCATATTGCATTAATTAGTTAGTTAGTTGAGTAGGTCACATTAAGTAGAATTAGTGACCCATAGTATTTGATGACCCATGGTATTTGCCGATGGTTTTTCTGTTATGTAATCCTATAAATAATTGTGTTAATATTGAGAAGGTAATTCAATTACCCACTGAATCAATCTTTTTATAGTGCTTCTTTCTGCTTCATTGTTCTCTTTTACAATATCCAATGTGCAAGCCACAATGCTATCCTCCATGCTCCCCTTGTTCAAGAAGACAATAGATCATGTGGCCACGATACCATCAATCTTGCTCCAAATGAGATTTGGTGTGTGTGGAGAGAAGATAAGCAGGATTTCTGCATCATTATGTGATAATCGCTTCTATGTTTGACGAAGTAACTTAGACTTAGGTCAAATGAAGATTTTTTTAAGAAGTACGGAGTTATATTTCAATCAAACACAAAGTGATTTTAAAAAACTACCAAGAAGTTAAAAGGATGTTGATGATTAAATTTTTTCCTTAAACTTCTTCCCATAACAATTTGGGACATCTATATCTATATTTATATAATTAATGGATTTAATAATTGAATATATGATTAAAACTTAAGAAATTAAACTACACAGCCACTTAAGTTGATGGTGGATGTCATCGTTGCTTTCTATCTCTTAACACTAACAGCGCTGACGAGAAACTGATATAACTAAACTATATTGAAGGGCTAGTTACCATTTAACTAAACTCACAACTATGAGTGTATACACAGGGACTTCACTTAGTGAACCTATCACATAGCACGTACGATCATAGGATATTAAAGAATACCCTTAATTTCCAGAGATATTGACCCAAACATTTTTTGTGGAAACCCCCTCCCAATACTTAGAACCTCCTCCCCGCCCCTTTGTATACCTCAATCCTTGTAAACCACCCTACCCACCCCCACCTTAAACCCCTCATCCCCCCAATACCTGCAATATATTGGTTCAATTTTTTATCATTTTAAAACCCACAATATGAACTGACGTGATAGGATATTGGTCAACAAGTGAAGATCCCATGAGTGTATACTTGTTTGTTACATTCAAATTAATCTTAATTTTCTTGAAAATATCAAATAACATTTAAGTATTTATGGATATAATTATCAAATAATATCCAAACATTTATGCATATAATTATATATAAATCAAATCAGAAAGCCATATAATCAAAATAATTACTTATCTTTCAAAGAAACAAATTCTAAAATAAAAATTATTTGAAAAAAACAATTCAATAACGTTATTACAATGACAACATCTGAAACAATATCCATATTAAACTTCCAACATGAATATACTTTTTATTGTTAATCTTATTGATCTCCTCGAAATAAACTCTAAAATATCAAATAGTATCTTAAAAAACAATAATGTCAAATTAAAAAACAAGACCATCAAAATAATTACTATCTCGCAAAAGAAGAACTCATACTAAGTTGAGAATTATTTGAAAAAAATAATTCAGTGAAAACATTTGAAACAACATCCATATTAGACTTCCAACAAGAATATAGTTTTCATTTTAATTAACATGATCGAAGGCATCTATTCCACTTGGCATTGTAATGACACGTCCCTTTTGTCGTTGCAATAAAAGCCCCAAGATTCTATCGGTATATCCGTTATCTATTGCGAAATATTTGATTGTTTATATTTAGGAGAAAGGAAAATTCCATTGTGATAATCTCTAGTAGTGAGTTATTTATTGTCTAGTTCCAATCTTTATTATGTTTACTATGTTTCTTTTGAATTTGGTATCAGAGTAGGTTGGAGTAGTGGGATAGATTAAGTTTGTTTGTGAAGGTTGTGCAAACTCTAACTATTGGAAGGAGTGCTCAAATGTTTTACAGAAATGGCTAGCAACAACAATGATCTTAATATTTCTTAGCCTCAAATACTAATTTTTAAAGGTGAGAATTATTGTTTTTGGAGCAATAAAATGAAAATGTTGTTTCCTTCACATGAACTATGGGATTTGGTGGAAAATGGTTATGTAACACTAGCCAACGCTCAATATTTTGATGGTTGGACTCAATCCCAAAGAGATCAACTAAGAGAAAATAGGAAAAAGGACTCATAAGTCTTTTTCTTCATTTAACAAGAGGTGCATGAATATATTTTTCTAATACTTGTTGCAACAACAAACTCAAAGGAAGCATGGGATGTGCAACAGCAAGCATATCAAGGGATATAAAAGGTAAAGGTCATTAAATTGCAATCTCTTAGAAGAGAGTTTAAGACTCTTTGCATGCAAAACTCAGAATCTATGCAAGATTTTTTCACTACAGTTATGGGATTAGTTAATCAAATTAGATCTTATAAAGAAGATTTAAAAGATCGAAAAACGGTTGAAATTTTTTTAAGAAGTCTTCTTGCAAAATTTGATTATGTTGTTAACTCAATTATCTGTAGATGAAATTATGGGATCTCTTCAATCTCATGAGCAAAGGATGAATAAATATGATGAGAAATATTTTGAGCAATTTTTTCCTACAAAGACCCTTCTAGAGATAAAAGTCACGAAGTTGAGAATTTTTCTCATGAAGAAATTCTAATCACTCGTGGACAAGGAAGAGGACAAGCAAATAGAGGAGGCATAAGTAGAGGATGATGTTTTTATGCAAATTTCAAAGGAAAAGGTAACGATGGAGGTGAGAATTATTAAAATTCCCAAGTTCAATGTTCTTATTGTAAACGATTTGGCCATTATGAATGTAATTGTTGGAAAAAAAAAGCAAAAAAAAATATTCTAAAGAAAAAGGAGTTATGGGCACTTTATTTTTGGCTCATGATTCTGTTAATAAGGTTTCCAAGGAGGTGTGGATTTTGGATAGTTGCTACAACAAACACATGATTAGGGACATAGATATTTTTTTGAAGCTAAATGAATCTACAAATTCTAAATTACTTTTAGGATAAGAAAAACTAGTTGACGTTGAAGGAAAAGGGACAATTGTAATAAAAGAAAAGTAAGGTGAAGTGAAACATATTAATGATGTCTTATCTATTCCTAGTTTAGCACATTATTTGTTGAGTGTGGGACAACTTATGGAAAAGTGCTATCGTGTTGTTTTTTATAACAATATATGCATCATATATGATAGAGGAAATCATAATCAAATTATAGCCAAAGTTAAGATGCTACCAAATAGAACTTTTGCTTTGGAGCCACCTTGTGTAACCAATAAAGCATTAAACATTTGTATGATTATGATTCGTGGTTATGAAACATGAGATATGGGCATATAAATACATGAGAGGATAAAAGTTACTACATAATAAGCAAAAGGTCAGAGGCTTGCTTCTTATTGATTGTGTTGATCCAATTTGTGAAGGATGCATTCTTGGCAGGATGCCTCGAGACTCATTTCTAGTAGGTAAATCTTGGAGATAAAAAACAAATGGAGCTAATACATGTAGATATATGTGGTCCTATATAAACCTTATCAATCAACAATAATAAGTACTTTATTATGTTTGTCGATGATTTTGGTAGAAGAACATGGGTGTATTTCACTAAACAAAAATCTAATGTCTCTATTATTTTTAAACAATTTAAAATTGTTGTTGAGAAGCAAAGTGGTTATGTATTAAAGATATTATGCAAATATAGAGGGGGACAATTTACATTTAATGAGTTTAATTATTATTGAAAAAATAATGACATGCACAGGTAATTGATAGCAATTTATACTCCCCAACATAATGGTGTGGCAGAATGTAAGAATCGAACAATTGTTGAAATTTCTATAATCATGTTAAAATGTAAAAGTTTTCCAAGTAATATTTGGGATGAAGTTGTAGCCACATATATTTATTTTCTTAATAGATGTCCAGTTAGAAATGTGCAAAATATGACTCCATACTGGGCTTGGAGTGGAAGAAAACCTAGTGTTTCTCATTTAAAAGTCTTTGGTTGTATTGCTTATGCTCATGTTCCTACTAAAACAAGATAAAGAATTGATGATAAAAGTATGAAATGCATTTTTATTTGCTATTGTGAGGAGATAAAGGATTATAGTATAATACACAAACTGAAAAATTGTTGGTTAGTCGTGATGTGTGTTTTGATGAAAAAGAAGAATGGAAGTGGAATCAAGGAGAGCAACAACAAAATCCAATATTATTTTCCAAGAAGATGAATCTTCTACTTTTGAAAATCCAAGTAGCATTCTAAGTACTTATCAGAATGCATCCACTCCATCATCTTCTTCACCTTCAAGTCCTATTTCAAGTCTTTTTCATGTCCAAGTCCTTCTCCAAGAAAGGGAAAATATTTAAAAGAAATTTATGGATATTATAACTTTGCTTTAATGTGTCGGATTCAAGCAAAGCCAACCTATTTTGAGTATGAAGTAAAACATGAATCATTGTGCAAAGCAATGGATGAAGATATTGCAGCCATTAAAAGAAATGAAAGATGGGAGCTTATTAATCCCCCTACTAAAAAATAAGTCATTGGTGTAAAATGGGTGTACAAAACAAAGTATACAGTTGATGGGTCCATACAAAACCACAAAGAAATATTAGTGGAAAATGGGTTTACAAAGTAGCCATGTCTATACTACAATGAAACATATGATCATATTTCAAGGTTGAATACAATCTGGACTATTTTTGCATTAATCACACAATATAATTGGTTGGTTTATCAGCTGGATGTGAAATTAACATTTTTGAATGGTGTTTTGAAAGAAGAATAGTATTTTCGACAACCTCAAATATATGAATTTATAGCCAATGAACACAAAGTTTAGAAATTAGAAAAGGCTCTATATGGGATTAAACATGCTCCAAGAGAATGGTATAGCATGATTGATACTTATTTTCTAAAAGGGGGGTTTACGAGAAGTGAAATTTAACCCATGTTATATATCAAGTCAAATGATACTAGCGATATAGTTATTTTTTGATTATATATAGATGACGTGATATACATGTTCCCAAGTAGTATCTTAGTGGAGGAGTTCAGAGAAGCTATGGTGTATGAATTTGAAATGACAGATTTAGGTTTGATGCATTATTTTCTTGGCATAGGAATCAAATGAATGATGGTATTTTTAAGTCACAAGAAAAATATGCTACATTTATTCTTCACATATGTAAAATGGAAAATATTAAACCCATGAGCACACCCATCAACAAAAATAAAAATTTATATATGGAAGATGGAGAAGAAAGAGTAGATGTTAAATCCTATAGAATTTTAGTAGGAAGTCACGTGTATCTTACTACTTATAGACTTGACATTATGCAATATGTGGGTTTAATTTCTAGATTCATGCAAAGTCCAAGTAAAATTCATTGTGGAGAAGAAAAAAGAATTTTGAGGTATCTCCATGGAACAAGCAATTTTGGCATTTGGTATACTTGAACTGATAATTTGGGATTGGTTGGTTTATACAAATAGTGATTGGGTTTGAATTTTTTATGATAAAATAAGTACTTTAGGATATGTTTCCATCCTAGGTTGTAGCACAATCTCATGGTATTCAATGAAACAATCATTTGTCTCATTATCTTCTATAGTGGCATAGTATATTATTGCAGTAGCAACAACAACATGTGAGGCAATTTGGTTGAAGAGATTCTTGATAAATTTGAGCAAAAAGAAAAAGATGGGCCACCACAATTATGTATTGTGATAACATGTCTACGATTTCCATAAGTGAAATTCTAGTGTTTCACAATTGCACCAAACATATTGATATCAAATATCACTTCATAAGAGATCAAGTGGAAAAAGGTGGAATTGAAATAAAATATTGTAGTAGAAATGATCAACTTGCTGATATTTTCACCAAAGCACTACCAAGAAGGAAGTTCTATTACATGAGAAAGTTGCTTGGAATCACATTCTTAAACATTAAGGGGAAGTGTTGAAGTTAATGCTTAAATCCCAATTTTGAATATACAATTGTTGGTAGATGTTAACAACTAATTAATAGGTTGCAAAGTGAATAATTTAATTAGTAGGATTTAGACAGATAATTAATCAAAATTAGTTCTAGTTGATTAGTAGCAGTTACAGTTGTAGAAATCTTTAGCCTATATATAATTGTACTCCCAATTCAATAAGCATGATAAATGAGAAGCATAATCTCTAGAAATGAGCTCTTTATTGTCTAGTCATAATATTCATTATAATTATTGTGTTTCTTCTGAATTTATCTATCTCCTCTTAGTTTAACATAATCTTCTTTGGAGCGCATAAAATGGTAAGCAAGATTATGATTGATGACATATGATGATGTGATTGAACATTTTAGCTTGTGTTATGAATATGTGATGATATTTTGTTGATGAATCCATGTGAAAGGATATGGTTGATGTTTCAAAAAAAGTGATGTGGTTGATTTTATGAATGTTGCATACGAAATTATATGACTTCATTTATAAAAACAAAACCACCCATTACATGAGTTCATTTCTAAAACTAATAAAATATATTACATAAGTTCATGGTTGAATAACTAAATTAAAAAAAAAATTGCTTGACACAGTGTCAATTCCAGTCATCTACGTGCATGCTCTCACTACTCCATGCACATCACAAAAGGATATTTGAGATTTGAATCAGTGATGCTACAAGGAGTACCTTGATAATACACCATATCTCCAACTAATATACATCATGGATAAAAAAAACATCTTACAAAAAAATTAAAAAAAGAAGAAGATGCAAATGCTCCAACAATTTTTGAGATGACAGCAACATGTTTATAATAAATATGCTTCTTCTTGTGAAATTATATATATATATATATATATATATATATATATATAATCAACTTTATAACAGAAATAACAGTAATGTTCCATAAATAAAGATTAATATGAATAAAAAATGAAATTAAAATAACCAAGTTTTTAATGAAGGTCAATCCTCTTCAAGGGGCGCTCTCCTTTTACAAACATTACCCAAAAATGAATTTTCCATTAGGGATTCCTAGGAATGGATATCAATTCTCTATTTATAGAGATAATTAGGTAGGAAAACCCATAATTCCTAATTAGGATGACTTGGAAAACCCAAAAATCATATTTAGGGACTTCTAATGAGTTTAGTGCCATGTGTCGTCTATTCATGACCCACTTACTTCTAATTAGGATTAAGGATATAACATTCTTACCATATTAATTTACATCACTTGTAAAATCTAAGTGGTATGTAGGTGCTCAAAAAAATATATTATAATTTATGAACGTATCAAGGTAAAGGATTCAACTACTTTGATATCAATATAATCTTTGAATGTGGGATGTATAATACATACATCTCATCAACATGGATCTTTTATGTGTAATTTCTCTTGTTTTTTACTTAGAATTTATTTAATCAAATTATATAAATTATGTAATCATGCTAGTATGAATTCCTAGTGTGAAACTCAAGGATAAGGATCGACTAGTGAATGGATAGTCATGTATGATGTAAATATTTTATTTGGACTATGTGTTTGGATTATCTTTCCAATTCAAAATGTATGTAAATATTATGTGCATAAATAATAAAATGGTGCAAGAATGGCTTTGTAAAGAGAACCAAATGGGCTATGATTCCACTAGATGGGAGGAGGAAAGGGGTAGCTATGGGAAACTAATCCATTGCTTCCAAGAGTCAACATTGGAATCCATCCAGAATTATGTCATGTGCCTTTAACAAGCAAACTATCTCCTTCTTAACTATTTTATGATCATTGAATCCATGTGTGAGGTTGGTGGGAAAAATCAATTCATGAATTTTTGGAAGCATGGGGGTGGTGAAATTCGTGGTAGTTGTCAGCTGTCCTTTCTTCTATGGGAAAAGCTATGTCAGTTGTCCTTTCACCCTTATCTCATTTTCCCTTGGAATGAACACCTGATCCATCATTCTCTCATGCATATTTTCTCCACTACGTAGAGTTTCATACTACATTTGATATTGATTAGTAGAATATGTATGACCCAAAAAATCCAATTTTTAGAGAGGAGTCTTCTAATATGTAAGGAAAATTGTTGGTTGTAGGTGAGCATAGAGGCTTGGTAAGCTGAGGGACCTTCCCAATGAGTTTTGATACTCATAGATGCTTGAAAAGTCATGAATGTTTTGGGGTACAAGTGGTTACCAACAACCCTTAGTAGGTTGGTCTTCTTCTATGCACACACTAGAAGAATTCAATAAGATGGATCACCTAAGAGAACTGTTGATTACTGAAGGGGATGCTTAATATAGAAGGGTGTTGTGTGGTGCAGGTATTGTGGAATCCAAGGCTATAAGGATGGTTGAATGGGATCCCTATATAGCTCTATGGAAGAAACTAGCTAAGAATATACAGTAGAATGGGTTGTGGGTTGGGAGAGAGAGAATTGTGTAGATGCTTCCTTCTCCCTAGTGGCCTCATAGCCTAGCTTGGGGGTGGCCTCTCAACAAAAAGAGTATATGTTGGGAAAAAAAGCCTATGGTTAGGTGGAAAATCATTCTTCTGCAGTCAGTTGCTTGGATTGCTCTTGTTTAAGATAAGTATTCTCATGTATTTTGAATTTGAAATGTTTCCATTTGATGCATGTATTTGATTACACTTATATATGCCTCACTCGTGTGTGTCGATCAATTTGAATTTTTTTTTGTATGTTTAAATTACATTTGCACTCGTCTTCTAATTATTAAGAAATCATAATGTTCTATGGGAGGAATTCAAAATTAAAAAAAATTCAATTAATGCCCCCTCCTAATGATCAGATTGAGTGAGGGAGACATTATAGTTGGACTGACCAGTTAAGGGAACTAGACATGCCTAAACCATGTGTTAATCTTACTCCTAGCTAGAAAAACGCAACAAATTCCTTCAAGGATTTTTCGATGTTTTCCTTTAATTTTCAATGTGGCGAGACCAACATCGAAGGGAAACTTTTGGTACCTATTTCGAAGTGGCAATGTAGACATCAGGATTGGGGTTGATTTGGTAGACTTTTGGTTGCATTCTGACTCCCAATTTTTCAGATGAAGGGTGGTAGCACCCAATGTATATGTGAAATCCCTGGAGTCTCTATGTCAACGTCAGCATCTAAAAGGTATCTGGAAAATTTGTTGTTCAATTGATGCCAACACTCGATTTCTGATGTGTTGACGTCGATATTGGCATATCACTATGAATGGATTAGCATACCGGTTATTACATCAAACTTCCAACATTGAAATTAGCATGATTATGCTGGATGACATTCAGACTCATGCCAATGTCTGATGTCATACAACAGAAGAACTAATTTTTGAGGTTGGGACGTCACTGTTATTAAAGCGACTTAATCATGTTTCACTAGTGTTTTGATTTTTTACACCTGACGTCATAAATTTCAGAAAGGTATAGTCAATTCGGAAGCATGGAAATAATCATTGGAACTACTTGTAATTCTAAGATATTAATCGATTGACTACATTTAATTATTAAATAGAAGATATAATCTAGGGTTAACAATGGTTCCACAATGTTTGGTATAAATGTAGCTATGTAACATGTGTGGACATGAAAGAATGGTATCAAAGATATTAGTTGTAATACCATAGTTGTATGGGATAAGAATCTATATTTATAGGAGTAAATTGGAAATGGTTTTTAAAAACTTGATATGTGATAAGTGATAGACAAGAAGGACCCACGTGGGCATAGGGTGTGATGTGGACAAGCTAGATTGTAACCACAAGAAGGTGATCACATGCAATGAAGTGTGAAGGTAGATGAGACTTGGACATTGGGTTAAGAAAGAATTAGCATAAAAGAAGGTTCAATGTTCCCTCTACACTTCAGTTAGTTCTCGAATTTCAACCACATATGTTGGAATGGTATAAAACTAGGGCAGGTTGTGCGCAATTAGATTATGCATAAGGTGTTTCAAATGTTTCTGTAATTTGAGAGAAATTAAGAATGTGGTTTTTTCCAAAATGCATGGAAAATAATTATATTTTTTTGAGAATATATTGCATCTAACAAATGTGTTTATGAATAGTTTTGTAGATTCAGAATCATAACAGGGACAGTTAAGGATTAGAATTATATCTAATTTAGTTGGGGGAAATCGTTGCTCTTGGTTCAGTCAAGAAGGTCATCGTCATGGATGATTCCCAGGACCCCAATGAGTTTGATACATATGTAATGGCATAGAATACATAGGTTGAGAATGAAAAGATAGAATCTAGTGGTATACGAAACCAGATGACACCCCCAAACATTGTAGAAACCATGAGGATTCTAAGGGTGGAACTACAGAGTTGTAGAGAAGACAATGAGAGGATACTTAGAGATGAGGAAGAAAAAAATAATCTGAATGCATCCATACTTCAAATTTTGATAAACATTTAGAGGAATATTAACTAGGGGAAAAAATCATAAAATCAAGGAAAGAGTGGGAGTAGCTCAAGCAAGTGTTTCGACAAGAGGTCTCATAGTTCAAGATGAACTTCAAGAAATAGAAAATATACTATATAAATATATTCTAGTGAGTCATCTGACTCTAAAGAATCCATTTAAGGTGCAATGTCTCCACCTCATAGAAGTAAGAGAAAGGGGTATTTCAAGGATAGCCCCCATGGAGAATTTGACAACGCAAAACCTCCTACTTTTGATAATGAGGTAAAATATGCTCAAGAAGCTAATACTTGGATTATTGGGATAAGGAGGTATTTCCAAGTCCAAGACTACTCAAGAAATATAAAGGAAAGAGTAGCTATATTCAATCTAAATGGGAGAGCACCTCTATGATGGAATCACCTTAGGGAAGTAAATAGAACTAATGAAGGAAATATTGTGTGGAAGCAATTCAAGACATGCTTCAAGGAAAAGTACCTCTTCAATATGTAATATGATGGAAAAATCAAAGAGTTCCATGAGATGAAATTGGACAAATGATCATGGAAGAATATCCAAGCAAATTTTTCGAGTTGCTGAGATATGTCAAATATATCAAGGATGATAAGGTGAAAATTCAATGATTCCTAAGTGGAGTTCCACTATCATATAAGGACATAATTGATTTCGATGAACCTCGAAGGATAGATGAGGCCATAAGAAAGGCCAAGTACTGTTATGATTAGAACAAAAATAAACCAAAATTTCGTAAGGCATGGAAGGACAGAGAAATGAGAAGTTTGACCAAAGGAAGGAGGGGTTCAAGCCTCCTTAATTCAATAATAAACCAAGGAAGCCACTACAGGGTGTGACTAATCTAGCTAGAATGATGGGAGACGAGACAAGGGAGAAAAAAAAGCCACTTCAATGTTCGGGATGTGGAGAGGACCATATTCTTAACAATTGTCCACATCAAAATGGGAGTACAAAGAAAGCTCACAACATCCAAGGAGTTGAAACCGTGGTTCAAGTGGCAAGGACCATCCCTAGGATCTATGCAGCACTAGAGGAATTCGAAGCATACCATCAAGGAGTTGTTGTTGAAGTTGAAGGTAAGATTGCTAAGCAATCTATTTCTATTTTGATTGACCATGGATCTACTCATAGTTATATCTCTCCAAACATTGTGAGATTTGTGCTTTTAAGAAATCAAAGCATAGCAAAACATGGTTAGTCCAACTAGCCACAAGAACCAAGAGAACGTTAGTGAGATGGTGGGGAAATGTCCATTGGAAACGGGTGGACTGTCCACTTGTGCAAATCTAAATATTTTGCTATTTTGTTCCTATGATATTCTTATTGGAATGGAATGGTTAAAAGCAGGATTGATTGTTACAACAAGGATTTTGAATGCATTGATGAATAAGGAAACCTAAGGGTTGTAAAGGGCATTCTAAAGGTACCTTTCGTTAGACATATTTCATCCATGCATTGTATCAAAGCTTCTAGATGCCTTGTGTAGGAGTTTTTAGTCTGATGTTTTAGGTGAACCCTTCACCCAATCTTCAAGGAATCACAATTGAAGTTGTTGTAGGATGGAAAGGACTAGGCTCAATAAATAATGAAAAAGTCAATTAGCCATTGATAATAGAAAAAAGAAAAAGTTCTAAATTCTAGGAAATAGGGAAAAACACTTTTAAAAGTTGAAATTTGAAATTATAAAGACTAAAATAAAATTTGTATTTATTAAGTGAAAGAGTATAGAGGAAGAGAAAACAATGATGAAAGTAAAGGTGGTTAGTATTTTTTATGAAAAAAAAATAGAAAAGATAAAATTATTAAATTAAAAAATAATAAAATAATAGTAATTTCTTACCCAAGTTATAGAAGGGTGATTTAAGGGATAAGAAAATAATAGAATAAGATGAAAAAAATATGCCAAAGTAAAATTAGAAAACCTGTGATAAAAATGGGAGGAGAAAAATAAGGAAGGGGGGCGGGTGGTTAAGTAGGTTCCGAAAACAAAAGGGTTGATTGTTAATTTAAAGAATTCCTCTTTATTGGGTTGAGCCCCTCCTTTTCTTATCATCACTTTTCAAATTTCACATTGGTATATTTTTTTGTATTTTATTTTATTATTTTCTTGTCTCTTAAATTCCCCTTCTATACTCGAGGAAATAATTTACTTTTTTATTTTTTTTATTTAAATTTTTTTTTAAATAATAATAAAAATTTCTAACAACCTTTACCTTTATTATTTTTCTCCAACCATTCTTCTCTATATTCTCTTAATTGGTAAATAAATTTATTTATTTTAGTATTTATAATTTCAATTTTTAATTCTTAAAAGGTTTTTCTTATTTTTTTTGGATTTTGGAACTTCTCCATGTTCGTATTATCAATCGCTAATTGAACTTTTCATTATTTATTGAGCTTAATCCTTTTTATCATACAAGAGATTGAATTATAATTCCCTGAAGATGGATGAAGGGTTCAATTGAAAAGATGTTCCATAAATCCATATGTAGTGCATCCAAAAGCTTTGATACAATGTCTTATCACTGTGAAAGCATCTAGAATAAAATTTAGCGATGCAACTGAACAAATTTTATAGGAAAGGGTGCCAATTGTATACATACCACGTTTTGGAGAAAACAAAAAGCGAAATTCCTAAGTTGGAAGACTACCATGTGCTACAAGAGTTCAAGGATGTATTCCCTGATAAAGCTCCAGAACTTAATCCAAAGACGGACATCAATTTTACAATTGCTTTTGTGCCAGGAGCTGCACCTGGATGAGTACGCAAGAGTTATTAGAGATGAAAATGCAATTACAAAAATTCTTGCAAAAGAAGTAAATTTATCCAAGTGTGTCTCCATGGGGAGCATGCATCTTGTTTGTGAAGAAGAAAGATGGAACACTCAAGTTATGCATTAATGATCTAGACAATTGAACAAAGTTACAGTGAAGAAAAAATACCCCTTTTCTCAAATTCATGATCTTTTTTATCAAATGAGAGGGGCAAAGGTTTTTTCAAAAATTGACTTGAGGTCTATTTACCACCAAGTGACGATCAAGGAAGAAGATATTCACAATATATCATTTAACACAAGGTATGGGCACTATGAGTTTGCGGTGGTTCCGTTTGGTCTCACGAATGCACCAACTACACTCATGTGCTTCATGAATAGTGTTTTCAACTAGTGTTTGGATAAGTTTGTTATTGTTTCCCTAGATAACATTCTTAATTATTCCAAGGATGCAAAAGAGCAGGAAGAACACTTGAGACTTGATTTGCGATTTCTAAGGGAGCATAAGTTGTATGCAAAGATAATAAAATATAATTTCTATAAGAAGGAAATTCAATGTTTAGGTCACAATATTTGACAAAGGGAATATCAGTTACTCTTGAGAAGATTAAAGCCATCATGAATTGGCCAACCCCTAGGAATGTGATAGATGTGAGATCTTTTATGGGTCTTGATGATTACTACAGGAGGTTCATTGAATGGTTCTCCAAAGTTACTCACCCATTCACTTCTTTGAAAAAGAAGGGGAAAAATTTTGAATGGACACCGAAATGTGAAGAGAGATTCTAACGTTTGAAGAAGCTTCTGACCAGTGCTCCAATTTTGATAATCACAAACACATAATAGGATTTCATGGTGTGCATGGATGCATGCGGTCAATGACTTGGAAGAATTCTCATGCAAGATAACCGTGTGGTATGACATGAGTCAAGGAAGTTAAAGGAGCATGAGGAGAACTATGATATCCATGATTTAAAGCTTGCATCCATAGTGCATGCTTTGAAAATGTGGAGGAACTATTTAATGGGTAGGAAATTTGAGCTAAGAACAAACCATTGTGGTATGAAATATTTGTTTGAGTATACAACATTAAATGCCAAGCAAGCTAGATTGATGGATTTTTTTGTGTGAATTTGATTATGAGATCAAACACATAAAAGGTAAGGAATATATAGTCCCTAATTCCCTTATTAGAAAAATGCATTCAATATATGTGGCATCTATTAGTACCTTCCAACTAGATTTAAGGAGGTCGATTGTTAATTGTATTTTTGAAGACAAAGTGTATGTGTAAATAAAAACCAAATTACAACAAGAAAATTTAGAAAAGAGATATGAGGGTTACCATTTGGAAGGTGATAGACCTCTTATTTATAAAAATAGAATTTATATATACCAAATGTGGTAGACTTGAGGAGAATTTTTATGGATGAAATTCGTAAAATGTCATATTCTGGGCACTCAGGGTACCAGAAAACAATATCTACAACAAGGAAGCAATGTTTTTTTCCCGGAATGAAAAAGGACATTGATCACTAAGTATATTTCTAAGTGTATGAAATCTCAACAACTGAAGCTTGAGTATCAATACCTAACATCTATGTTGCAACCTTTTCTGATTCTAGAATATAAATGGGATGTAATTTCCTTAGACTTCATTACAGGGTTAGAAATGACACTAAAACACCATGATTCCATCATGGTGGTAGTAGATAAATTATCAAAGAAAATGTATTTTATACCAATTATATCCACATATAAGACAGATGCCATGGTTATCATGAAGGAAATTTTCAAGTTGCATGGTTTTCCAAAGGAAATAAATTCAAATAGAAACAAAAAGTTCACCTCAAACTTTTGGAAAGGTATTTTTTGTAGATTTGGGTACGTAGTTGAAATTTAGTGCCACCTACCCTCCTCAAAAGGATGGGAAAACAAGGGTAAATCGGGTTCTTGAATACATGCTTCACATGTATGTGATGGACAAACCATCCAAGTGGGAAGAGTATCTATATTTGGTAGAGTTTCAAGGAAAATTTTAAGGGAGAAATTTATCCCATGGGCTATTTTTCGACCTTTTTTTCTAAAAAATGATTTTCCAATTTGTCTTTTTTTCAAAGATGATTCGACAAAATTCCATCGTATAATTTTTTTTATTCTAAAAATTGCCAAAATTATCCAAAAATTATATAAAGTGCTTAGAAATTTATTTATTTTTTAAATATTTCCAAACATTTTATGGTTGCAAGTTTAAGAATTAGAAAGATTTGCCAAGGTTTCTACACTTTGAGAAAATTATGGATCCTTAAAAGTTTCTCTATAGAGTTTGCATATAACAATGGGTAGCAAAATTCATTGGGAATGGGTCCATTTGAGGCTTTGTATGGAAAACAATGCAGGATGTCGGTTACTTGGGATACCCAGTGAACAAAATTGTACTTGGGATGGAATTGCTTAAGGAAATGAAATAGAAAGTTGCGAAGATTAGGTAGAATTTGAAAGCATCCCAAGATAGATAGAAAATATATGTAAATAAGAATAGAGTGCATAGTTAGTTTCATGTTGGGGATCATGTTTACCTCATAGTTACATCAACGAAGAGTTCCTTGAAGCTTGGAAGTTGTGCCAAGTTGTCACCATGATATTGTGGGCCATTTGAAGTGCTTGAGAGGATAAGGATAGTTGCATATAGAATTGCATCACCTGCTAACACTAGAGCTCATAATATTTTTCATGTTTCTTTGCTTAAGAAGTATGTACATGATCCTAACCATTTTATTGATTGGGATGTGATCCAGGTGGAACCGGAGGGAGAATTCCAAACTGAGCAAGTATGCATCCTAGACAAGAAGGTAAAATTTCTCTGGAAATGATCCATCATACAAGTACAGGTGCAATGGAATCACTTCGCTCTTGATTAGTCTACATGGGAGTTGAAGGATACCATGAAAGAGGCATACCCACTTTTGTTCTAAATTTTGAGAAAACAACGAGGTTGGTGTTATTACAAGGGTGAGGGGATTGTAATGTCCCCCAATTTTGACTTGGAATGCATTTAACAAAATTATGTAAATGATATAATTATGATAATATGGATTCCTAATGCGGATCTCAAGTCCAGCACCCAACTAGTGAATGGCTAGGCATGTATGATGTATATATTTTATTTGGAGTATGTGTTTTGATTATCATGCCAATTCGAAATGTATGTAAGTATTACGTGCATAAATAATAAAATTGTAAAAAAATGAGAATTGAAAAATAAATATTTATTATTTATTTGATCAAAAAATTATGTTAAATTTCTTATGAAGTGTTACGGAGAGAAACTTCCTATGGCTTGGGGTGTACCACAATAGACAAAGAAATCGCAGAAATCAATCCCTTCCCAATATGCAAGAGAAATAAAACATATAACACTAAAGGATCTCGAATCATACCTTATTCTGGATGGTTGAAGTAGATCCCTGTTCAGCATTTTCCAATCCCACTTGTGTTAGAAATTTTCTCTCAACAACAGCAAACAAGACAAGCATGCTATATAATATGGTGTTAGATCTACTCTATCATATATAATCAATAATGTATAAGCAATTAAACACATACATGGATTCAATATTCATTTAAATGCACATCATTGGATAGGAAAAGATATTTCTATTAATAAAATCAGAGATTACATAAGTGACAACCTTTGTCGGCACGTCTGCGAATCGGAGAAATCAAGTCCTCCACCTGGCCCTCCACCACCTCAATCCTCCATCTCTCGATAGTAAGCTCACAAGAAAATGAAAGCTTGGGAAGAACGCAAAGTTCTCTAAGGGATAAAGCGATGCAGACTCAAGTACAAGCAAGCTATGAAAACAATGGACTATAGTTCTCTTGCTTTTCAATTCCTCCACTTCAATGTATCTAAGGGGTTCCTTATATAGTACTCCAAAGGGGTAATGGAAGGTCAAATCCGAGTGATCTTGAGGCATATGGAAGGCCAAGAGACAAGTGTTTTGGATACACATCAAGGAAAACTCCAAAAATATTTGGACTTATGCACACATTCCGATGTACGCGGGTTTAAGGTCAATATCCGCATATATACACGAGAAAGGGATTAAAATTCATGTACAACAAATAACGGGTGTTTTTAGGGATGATCTTGGAAACATCAAAGGTACAATATTGGTTCATGGGGTCTAAAGAGTCTACAGAGGGACAAGGAAGGCCATAAATGTGTGATTAACCATGTGTGGTAAAATCAGCTATAATAGATGCCCCCTAATGTGTGAGGTTAGAGGGGTAACATGAGGGCTGAAATACATTATAAATCCATCCCAGAAGTGGAGTGATGAAGAACCAGGTGGAATAACCAGCCATCCATCAATATAGCACAATATTCAATCTCTGCATACAACTGCAAATACATATAGGAGTCCCAGATACATAAGAGTACAATGGCCATGAATAGGCATGATATACAAAATGTGAAATGTGTGGTCATCGCCACATTCAATATATAATAGATTAGAATCTCCATGATGAAGATATACCAAGGATCAAGATCTCCATAAAAGTTGAAGATAGACAATGGATCAAGATCTCCATAATGGCTGAATATATCTGACATACACTCGAATCAAGTCACGAGAGATGAAATCTCATGAACACTGGCACAATCAAGGAGGTAGCATATGTGGAATGCCACTAGTCTGGAAAGTCTTCTACACAAACTACTATGATTACATGTCCTACTATGTGAATAGAGGTGTCGAGGTCGAACATAGTAGTCCATCATCTAATTACCAGTCATTGATGTATACCATTAACAGATGCGAGATCACCCACTGATAATGAAAATGGGAATCAAGGTACTAGAGTGCAATCTAACAAGTGTGAATAGATGTGTTGAGGTCGAACACTTGAACGAATCCATCGATCAGGGGACATTGATATATTTCCAAAACTATCGATGGCAAGAGAACCTACCACTAATGATTGTAAGTCTCAAGGCACTCAAATGACTCTAGACTCCTATCCTAGAATAAATTATCTAAAGTCGATGGGATGGAATCCGCTGGAAGGAGGGAATTAAGGCATCCCCCATCAACCAACACGAGGTACTCAGCAACGCTGTATAATGTGGAAGGACTTGAACAAGATGTGCATGAACCAGTAATAGTACTGGGAATGACCAACATGCAAAGTCAAGACAACTAAGGAATGGTCGACTTAGGCTTCAACTTCCTTTGAATAAGATCATAAAGGAAAATGGTGACTGAATGTAGAAAACATAGAATCAATATACAAAACTGGGACATCTCTGCGACACAGGAGGCATCAATAGAGGCTCCATAGGGACAGCAAGCTTAACCAGTCAGTGGAGATAAAATCAGAGAAACGAGTATAGCTCCTAAAGTCGAACTATTAACCCAACCAATGGATGTGATATAAAATGCTCTATTCGAAGCCAACACGACTCAACTGCTGCCAAATATAACATCTTTTCTTGTCCGACTTTTTTGTTTTTTAATTTTTTTTGGACTTTTTCAGATATTTTGAAAAGCTTGAAAAAGAGTAAAAGTGCTTTATAGTTAAAAATCTAGGAGGAGACGAGTGTCAAGGGGAAAACAAACTAGTTCCAAGCAGGGGAACATACCTATGTTCAATGCAAGGAAACATGTGCATGATAACAACACTCGGGGAAAAGTCTCCTCCTAGTAAAAAATGGGGAATCAAGTTGCAAAAGATATATAAAAAGGATCTGCTTGGCTAGACATGAGACAAGCTCAGGATATATGGATGGTAATCAAAGTTAGGGAAGCCAACATAAGGGTTAATAAGGAAAGAAAAGCTCATGATAATGCAATTACAACTTGACATATACAAGGGAGTCTTGGGGAAATGGCCAGCATAAAGGTCAAGAGGAGTATGAAGCTCTTGCTCAAAGTCATGGCGATACTACACAAAGGACTCCCACACCCTAAAGGACAAATGTCAGCATGGGCACCAAATGCAAAAGAGGATCTAACTAGGGTACCCATGTATGGGAAACTCTACCATTCACACCATGTCACTTCTAAAAGCAACAAGAAGGTTATGTGACAAGATGGAATGGGTTCGTACCTAAGGTTAAGATGAAATGGTCATAAGGTTATGCAAAATGCAAATGGATGTGAAACCTAACCTAAATGCCAGTTTAGACATAAACCTCAAATAGCCGCGAATGGGTCAACTCTACGATAAAATCGCTCTCAAAATCGTCTCCTACAACATCAAATTAGTTCAAACGGTCCAAAACAGTAAAAAACGGTAAAAAACTATAGAAAGAGGGTAAAAAATACAAAAAATTTCTATAAATAGTGAAAAATTTAAAATTTTTCATACCATTTGAATTTTTTACCCAACATAGTGCATTTGAGCTCAAAACTTCTGAAGCGATTCTGGAAGCATCGCCCAATGGAATCCCTCCATGGTTGATCCAGGTAGAAACTCATGCGCCTCTCTTTCATTTTGATGCAATTTTTTTTAATTTTCATGGTCGATTTGTTTCTTTGAGCCATCCCAACTTGGGCATTTCGGCCCATGCAGAAATTGGTCCTTTTTCCACATATAGGGCTCACCATATGCAGAAAATGCACCGAAACCCACGTACATATGCAACAGTTTTGCAAACTGTCACATACAGGGCCATGAACAAGATTTTAATGGGCAAATCATGATAAAAAATTTGGTTGTTTGTGCAGGATGGTGCTAGAGTGGAGAGAGAGAGAGAAAATGGTGATGTTGAGGAAGCTGTTCAAGCTAATGTCATGGCTCAACAAGCATTACGGGCATGTGGTTTGTACAATTTTTGGTGTCTTGGAAGCCTGAGGGACAAACCAAGACTACTCCAGCTACTGGTGGACTAATGGGTTCCAGAGTCTGAAATATTTTAGATAGATGGGATGTTGCTCAGCATTTAGGTTGAGGACATATATTTCATCACAGGTTTTTCTTGACAAGGGGAGGTGGTGAACCTCCAATCCCATGGGCCCGGAGGCAAGCTAACCATAGACAAGTACATAGCTGTGTACTGCTTTCTGGATATGGAGAAGGTTGGGAGTCAAATCCCGACAAACACTATTCAGATTCTGGGGCTAAAAACCATACTTTTGGCACTAGGCAAGATTGTAGGTTTGCATTCACTCCACCAGGCCTCACAGCCAATGATGTTCTATGTAGTAGAGTGCATGCGACCTATAGTATATGACTGGAGTACTATGCTACTAAGCAACATGAAACAACAGCTTAGTGACTACAAGATGGGTAGAGTGTAGAACTTTGGGTTTGGTTGTATACTGAGAACATTTTTCTTTGAGCGGGCGCCAAGGCTAAGCCTTAGAGTGGACATTAATCCACATGGAATTTGGGATCCATCCTAGCAATGTTGGGCTAATGTCATCTAGACTGGGAGGTGGAAGGGTGGCTAACCCCTGCCCAACAGAGTTCATTCCATGGTGGCAGAGACAAATCGTCGCCATAGACAAGTAGCCCTATGCAGGGATAGACTTCTGCAAAGACCCAAATATGCCCCTACCACCAAGAGTGGCTTATGGAGACATAGGTAAATAATCCCAAACCCACTTTTTTAATTTTTTAATTATTTGATTTGTTTTTGTTTTTTGATATATGAACTCAAAAGACATGTTTGTGATGTGACGACACATAGTGACAATATCTCATATATATGCATATGTAGGACCATGACCCCTAGATGGATTTCCTAGTCATCAAGGGAGGGGAAGGGGTGATGATATTATGGGTGCATATGCGAAGCGTATGCTCCAAATCATCCACACGAACTTTAATCATTTGACACTTAGAGTACCAATGGCACAAGTCGAGGACTTTCCTGAGGACATGGAGCGCCAGGTGGTTGGAGCACCACGAGCATGGGTTCGACTATTTCACCGGCTAGCTGGAGCCATAGTGTGCTATCATGATCAGCACCCTCCTCCACTTCAGGCTTAGATGCCTGGGTGTATATGTTTTATATGACTGTGTAGTATGTTTTGGTGCTCGGAAGCCCCAATTTTGTATATGACACTTATGTATTATGACGTCACTTTTTCGACTTAATGAAAAAACTTTTATGATGATCGATTTTATTTTATTTATATGTGTGTAAAATGTGTTTGTGATATGCTTATGGTCTGTGAAACAAATTCCAATCTAACACAAAGTTAGCATATGAGTCAGCAACTTGATTAAAAATTCTTGGAACATGAATGTATGTTATACTCTCAAATTGTCATTCTAGCAATCTAACACATAAGAATCTTCATAATAATGTCAGATCCCTAATACGATACACGCCATTAAGCTGTGAAACCACTAACTATGAATCAAGACATACCTCAAGAGAATGAACACCATGTGAAATGAAATGACACAATAACTCAATGACGACACTATATTCAACAACATTGTTTCAGGAAGGCCATAAACATACACCTCCTAAAGAAAATACTTGACCTGTAGGAGTATAGATCACCCAAGCAGCCGAAGGTGAGTTTTGAGTGTGGCGGCTGGAACCATCAGCGAATCCTATGAAAATAGAAGATTCCATTGACATCTTCCATAAGAAACGAAAGCTAATCAACAAACCCGATCACCATAAGAAAACCCAACTATGCAGTGCAAAACTGTACAATAATATACAAAATCAGCCCTGGCTGAAGATTGTGAATAGTATTTTTTGAGATAGGGGTGAATCCACGAACCTGGGTAACACTTTTTGGCAAGCGCATCTTGCCAAAAACAAAAAAACGTACCTCAGTCGAGGGCTTTATAAACCCTCAACCGAGGTATTAAAACCTCGACCGAGGTTTTATAAAGCCCTCGATCGAGGTATTTTTCAGCCCTCGGTCGAGGTATTTCTTAACCCTCGTTCGAGGTATTAAAATCTCGACCGAGGGTTAATAAATACCTAGACTGAGGTACATAGCTCGACCGAGGTCCATACCTCAGTCGAGGTCCATACCTCGGTCGAGGTGTCTTTTTCTAAAAAAATTATAAAATGGGGCCGCGGAGGCCCCATTTGTCATTTTCAATCGCTCAACCGAGGGACAGAGCTCGACCGAGGGATAGCGAACTCGACCGAGGTACAACGACCATCGCTCCAAAGCAACCCATCCTCGTCACAATGTCAGAGCAAAGAGGTAACCATTTAAATTGTTTTTCAATTTAAATGGAATTTAAAAAAAAATTTATAAATTTA